>LPNX010551252.1:928353-952367 GCA_001517045.1 Pseudotsuga menziesii | reverse complement strand
ATATGGTGAGGAGGGATCCTCTCATTTTAAAATAGAATGGAATCTATTGGCGCATCGTGTAGTAGACACATGGCATGATTTCAATTGGGTGAGCATCTTCTCTGTCAATCTACTGTGCTTCACTAGGGCCATTAAAAAGGTATAAAGGATACAAAAACCAGAGTTTTTACATGTTATATTACATATTAGATGCAGTTTGTTCCTATAATCCCTTTCCCAAAATGGGAAGAGAGTGGAAACCTAGTCTTCTACCTATGCATGTACATTGTTGTGAATTGTGGTCCTCCAACTATAGGTTATATTTCTATAACAAAAATTAAAGCCTTGCAAAAATTAAAAGAGAAATGAAGGGTAACCATACCAGTCATGATAAATTCCAATAAGGCCTCTTTCATATATCACACCAAGTGTATTCTTTTTTGCAATGGTTGGGACAACATTCATAACCCAAACTTTGTCGGATGTAAGTGCTGCTGCAAAGCCACCAAGACCTGCATTCATGTCCATAACATTGTGATATCTACTCTCCCTAATATATTTGTTCATTCTTTTGTAGCCTTTCATGTGCTTTCTCCACAACTGTGTATCAGCATTATATGTCTCAGCAGTAACACCTGATAATGAACCACTGAGAACTCTAGGAGGAAAAGCATTCAGGTGCTTTGGGAACTTCTCCAAAATCCCTCTAGACACACCATTAGCATCACTGACTTTAGGCATTTACGTAGTGCATCTTTGCATTCTCTTGTGCCTGGGGGGTCAGCAGATTTTATAGACATTATCAGATAAGCATAAAATTTCAATCATCTGAGTAAAACTAGGCCATTTGAGTAAAACTAGGGCACTGTCAAAGCAAACTCTTCTTGTACTGTAATGAAATATGAAGCCAATTATGCAAACATGCTTGAAATTTTTTAAGATTTAGACAGTTAAACTTAAACCTGTCTGCAGCACAAGATCAATTCATGCATGGCCGTTAAAATGTAAAAGTAGATAGGAAAATTCAAAACTCACATAAAAATGATGAAATCAAAATGTATCTCTGACTATCTGTAATAATATTGTCAAGGGGAAATATCTAATTTAATAACATGCCTTCAAAATTTGAAGTACATAATTAGAAAATTTTGGGAGTACTCATGGAATCTAATTCCTCTTTTGAAGAATAGGGAAGATATGCTTAGATGCAAAGAGGCTCTCAGGGAACAGGTCTGGAACAAAGTACAAAGCTATTAGATAACAAGAATTAATAAGGCCCAAGGGCATACTCTGGACACTATAGAGTATATACTGATAGACTGGACTCTAGAGTTGTTTTTTGACAACTTTCAGAAAAGTGCAGAAAACACCTCATAAATGTGATTTCAATTTTCATGGGGACTAGAAATGGAGATTTTTTTCTTTGAAAAAATGGCATATTGCAATATTAACAACACACAAATGTGTTTAACGTTAATTTTATGACATGTGACCAAATGAAAATTTAAAGGCTAGGTGGCTAAACCACCATGCTATAAATGTGTGAATCAAGATGTTATATTTGTAAGAGAAAAGTATTCAATACTAAAAGTGTATCTTCTCATTTTTTCTTCTCTTTGGCATTCATTTGTACATGTGTGCAACCTATAAACAAATATGACATATACCTGAAACCTGGAATCAAGTTTCTGAGAGTCTGCCAATCATTGGTGAACAATGCTGCACCATAAGAAGTCTGGACACCAAGTATAACAAGGCAAGTACAAATATATCTAAGATTTTAGAAGAGTCAAAATGGCATTAATAATTTGAAAAGTTTAAAAGTGCAACGACCAGTTAATATTGAATTTTTTGACGTCAAAACTGAAGTTAAAAAAGGCTGCATTGATCAGGACCAATCTTCATTTATCAAGACATCACTGCAAGGGTCAAATGGCAGCATAAGAAAATGAACAGAGAATGGATACACGAAGATCACCTGTGTGAAACATGCATGGACATCATTTGAGAACGCACTGATTCTTGTGTGGGCATTGCAGAACAAATACCATGTAACCCATTGAGATAAACACAGTTACAGACAGTTCAAGATAGATGCCTAGGTTGAGTTTGTGCAGAACAGCAAAACCTTGAATACAAAAACACCCTGTAGTGGAGAAAATGGAAAGGAGAGATAGATCAGACTGCAGTGCTCAGATGCCTGTATTGTCAACTGAGATATCAATGTGAACAAGGGTCCAGATGGAAGATACAACCAAGCAGGATTCAATTGTGCTTCCTCTAATGGCAACCCTGGAGAATGAAGCTCATGTAAAATAAGGCTGATACCCACAAATCTAGAAAGTTTGCAAACTGACACATCAAAAATATCAAAGACAGAATATGGGCAGTTTTTGCAAGCAGAAAAATGCCAGAAAATTGTCACCAGCACAGTGGGTTCCTGAAACAAGACATGGGCACACTGTATATATGTTGAATGCAATGCAGATCAGTGGTTATGGATACCATAAACAGTAGCTTGAAATGATAGATAGATTTCGACACCAAGGAAACATTAAGCTGCAAATATATGGAACACCGAAGCGAAGGTCAAGATGCTGCTGCAGACAAATGGTGACACCAATCTCCAGGCACAACAAGTTGTGGTAATGTTACCAGTAGCACAAATCAAAGCACGTGTAGTAGACACATGCCACTCTGCCTTAACAGTACAGGTTTATTACTTCTCAAGAAATCCTTTGCCCGAGATTGAATATAGATTTTGTCTTATAGCAACTAACTTTATTCCGCATAAGTCATTATGCCTGCTTAGAATAATATGCTCAAGTTGAATTTGTTACTGTATTCGTGTTGGGGAAAATCACAGCACCAAAGGATCCCAGTGTTTAGAAAGGGTTGAATTCCAGGTTGTGACTTCATTTCCATAGTGTCTACGATCTAACTGTTGAAGGAAGAGGCACTATTGATGCCAGTGGAGAGGAAAGGCGGAATAAATCCTGAGAAGTAAACAAATCCAACGTATGAAGATCACGAAATTCTCCTCCAGACAAATTTATATTCGATATTTGTTTTATAGTTAGTCATACAAACTTAACTTTCTCGTGTGATCTTGCAGCCATGTTCCTCAGCTCCAAATGGTATGTTTGTCGTCCACTGAGTATGCATGATTATCTATCTCTGACGATATGTGATCCAACTGCTAATTGATGTTCTATTGTTTTCTTGAATTCAGGTGCTAACCTTTGAATCCATCAACAATCTGTGTGTGAGAAACCTGAGTGTTCATAACAGTCAATAGATGCACATGACTTTCCAAAAATGTTTTGTTGCACAAGCAATCAATGTCAGAGTCACCTCTCCCGAGCATAGTCCTAATACAGATGCTATTCATGTGATTGCCTCCAAGTATGTGGTGATTGAACACAACACCATAGGAACTGGTCTATTACCATGTTCGGATATTTGGTTCTTCTTCTAATTCATTCATAGAAATTTTTAGATAGGGGATTATTTCTAAAGCATTAATTACAGTTACCGAATATTTTTCCAATTTAAAAATATGGGTTTGCTTGCAAGTCCCCTCAAATTTGGTGTTTTATACAGTAATATTGCTTTGCCAATTTAAAAATATGGGTTTGCTCGCAAGTCCCCCCATATTTGATGTTCTATACAGTAATATCGCAGGTGTTAGTACTATCTTACTCTTATAGCAGTGGTAACTCTGAACTTTGAAATACTTCTCCTATGATCCCTCCATAATGCATGAGTTTGACAACTTCAGGGAAAATGTTGTTATTGATGGGTACAGTGTCAATTTGGGCTTGTGGGATACTGCAGGTAACTTTTCTTAAATTTCCTAAATCGTAACAAAACATTCGGTGACTGCAATTCATGCCAACATCTTCAACATTATAATTTTCATCTTTTGGTTTCAAGACTCTCCATAGAAGCCTTTCATCCATATTCATTTGCACACTTTCTTGCTTATTATGATTAATGATATATGATTTTTGAGTAATTTTATATCACATATGTCTGAAGATAGTTTTTGGTATTTGGATTTCCAGGAGTTATAGAGTAGTGGATGTGTTTGTCTTAGCATTTCTATTAATTACTTGGGGTAGTTATGAAGATGTTTTTAATTAGAATATGTAAAAATCAGTTAAGCTCCAAACCTTATTAAAATTAGTTGCAGAGGAGCAATGAGAAGCCAAGAATATTTTGTAGACAGACGAGGGAAAAAACTGGATCGAGTTCGAGTGAAGGACGAAGGAGGAAAGATTTAACAAATAGCTGGAAACAAGAACCAGAGTAAAGTATTATCGCAACCTGTTACAATTTCACCTAATCGTAAACAAATCAACGAAATAAATCAACGAATTATTCAAATTAGTTGCAGAGGAGCAATGAGAAGCCAAGAATATTTTTTAGCCAGATGAGGGAAAAACTGGATCGAGTTCGAGTGAAGGATGAAGGAGGGAAAATTTAACAAATAACTGTAAACAAGAACCAGAGTAAAGTATTATCGCAACCTGTTACAATTTCACCTAATTGTAAACAAATCAATGAATTAAATTTACATTTCATAAATTGCTGGTTGTTAGAGCCATGGCTCTGACATTTCATAAAATATTATTTCATAAATTGCTGGTTGTTAGAGCCATGAGCCATGGCTTTGACATCCAATTCCGTCCCACGGTATCAAATAGAAAGGATAAAGAGAAATCCAATAATTTATGTCAAATCTCTTTTTGATAGTGTCAAGAGCTTTTGAGAGCTTTTGACAATTTATGTCAAATCTCCTTTTGATAGTGTCAAGAGCTTTTGAGAGCTTTTGATACTGTCAAGAGCCTCCCCTGAAGTTAAAGAACCTCATTAGGCATCGGTTTAGTGTCAAGAGATTTTAATAGTGTCAAGAGATTTTAATCTTATACACTTTCTCGAACATACACAATTTCCCAAAATATACAAAGCTCGTTATTTCACACAACCAATAAATATCTCTTAGCATTTAGCAGTCTGGTGTTTGAACACAAATGTATAATTGGCATTTGGTACCATGATTTTTTTTTTAATCATTCAGAGCAAAACCTTTTATGGCTGTGAAAGCTTTGGTATATCATTTGAGAAAGGTAAAGAACCATTTACGTTAGCTTATACATTGGTAATTAGTTACACTATTTCAATGGACCTGTAACTTTGATTTTCATGGCTTTGAATCAGTATAAAGAACACCCAGCAACAGCCCCACATTCTACCTTTATATACCACCCGCATATCCATTCTAGTTGCTTTATCCATCGCCCTTTCATTATGAAAGGCGAAAGTTTAGGCCCTTTATGAAAGTCTATCGGCTTCTGGCTGATGGCTCCTGATTGTCCCCTCTCTCCCGGAAGACTGGCTCACATATAGGTTTCTCATCCGGCTCCACCTCCTCATAAGGATCAAATAAATTACTCCTCATCAATCCACTTAGTTCCTCATATCGCGGTTGAACACTAACGGTGGGAAGAATCCTAACGGCAACTAAATTAAAGAATAGGAAGGTGGGTGGAAAACAAACATGGAGACGGTAGAGGCTTTGGTTCGATTTTATTGTCGAAACTGAAGAGTAGTCTGGGAAAGCAAGTTGATTGATCGGACTCCACTGAGGAGTATTCTGGGGAGGCAAGTTTATTCGATTGATTGATAACATATTCTAGGAGAGAAGTAAAGTTGTGGTAATGTTACCAGTAGCACAAATCAAATCATTTTCAATTATATGTATTTTATCTAATTTTCTGTATAATAGATCTGTAATTTTCAGAATATAAATTGAACTTTCAGATTTGTTTTAGCCTAAGAATATCTCTGTTTAATCATTGTTTAAAAGCTGTGTAAATCTGGAATTTACTTGCTACAATTCAAATTAGAACCAGATTTACCCTAAGTCCATTTACCCCTTTCTCTCCTTGAATACACCTTGGACTCAGATTGTTGTCAGGATTCCCCCCTTTGAGCTAGATAGGAGAGCTGACCTAAACTAAGAGATAATACTATCAAGGTGACATTGGGTAGTTTTTCTTAGTCACCCATGAGTTCTCACATGTATGTTTGGGACTTTCACATTGAGTGAGAATGTAGGAGGTAAAAAGTTGGAAACATAACCAATTTAAAAAGTGGGAGAGAGTTATTCCCAACAGTATATTTCTTTGAGCAACATGGAGACAGAAAGGATGAGCACTGGCAACTTTTTGGGGTCCCGGGATAGAAGAGAAGGGAAAAGAGGCAGGCATCAAAGCACGCTAATAATGCCCCCTGAAAGGAGAGATTTTGATCCTTTTGTTCAATCTTAGCATGAAGCAAGCATTGCTTTTGGTCAAGTAGACACTCAAATGTCAGATTCTATATGGGACGAAGGTGATGGTGGTAGCCAGGAGAAGCAGCTGGACAGAGTTTCACAGAAAGATATTCTTTCTCCAGAAATGCAAGGACTGTCAGAGTTATGCTCGTTTAAAAGAGATGAGAACAATAAAAAATCGCTTTATTTTTTGCTACAACAATCTGTAAATTTCTAGCAAAGAAATATTAATTTCAGATTGATTTTTAGATCCTTAAACCCTCATTTTCAATTATGTATTTTATCTAATTTTCTGTATAACAGACCTGTAATTTTCAGAATATAAATTGAACTTTTAGAATATAAATTTAACTTTAATATAAGCTGAGGAGAGGCACAAGTTCCAAGAAAGAGAGAGAGAGTTTAAACTCAAAAGAGATGGAGAAGAAGAGTATGGAAGATGCAGCCAGTTAGCACACACTTCAACAAGAGGAAGAAGGCAGAGATCTGGCATGCATTTCCAGATTTATAGTTTGAGAAAGGGCACACTTCCCAAGAGAATTGGGATGGCACAACTCCCAAGACAAGACTGTAACAACAAAAAAGAACTGTATTGCTGAATTTTATGACAGGCCATACTGCTGATGGTGACAAGACTTACTGCAGACTTGAAGGCATAGATTTCTAGGCTGAGTTATATGCATAGAAATCGAGGTCATTAATAGAAGAGGTAATTCTATCATGTCTGCACTTTATTTCTCAGTTTGGCATGCTGTTTAAGGTGACTGTAGCAGTCCGTACAGCTGTACTTGAATTGACAGTCCGTACAGTCAAGTTGGCTTAGATTTCTGGGTGTTGGGGCATGGCTTTAAAGGCGTATGACAGTCTTAAATTATTGTTGTTATAGCTAGTTGTAATCTTTGAAATTTCCATACGAAGCTCAATAAAATAAACTCTCTTGACTGGTTTTCCCCAAGCTGTGGGGTTTCTCCAGGGATTATTTTTTGACCAAAATTCCTGTGCATTAACTGTGTTTACAGTCTGTTTATTTATCTTATTCTTCCACAGAAAATTGTATTTATGGACAATATATCAGTGCTAGAAAAGGTTTACTTATGCTTGGGTGAAGTATAATGTGGTTGGATTATTATTATTGACTGATATCAATCGTTCATAAACTGTTTGACGAAAATTCTCTGTGGCTGTGTGAACAGCAGTTGGAATTTTCCCTGTTTTTCATCAATTCAATTTTATGATTTTAATATTTTAAATTTCCATCTACTGTTTATGCCTATGATTCAAAGTTATAATGGAAAATGTGCATGTATTATAAATTTAGAATTTAACAATGTGAAATTCAAATACTCGAATAATAAATGATTCATGAATCAATGAGGAATTGACAACCGTGTTACAATGATGAATTTACTATTTTGTATTTATTATTTGCTTTTAAGTTTTAGTATGTGAATGGTGATGGGATGAAGAATTTAAATGTTAATTTGTTAATATGTTGGGATTTGTACAAATTATCTATTTTTCATAATTTTGAAGAGCTCAGCATTTTCCAAAATTTCGGAGTGGTCTCCACATGCCCCCAATGTGTGCTTCCGTGCCCACATGTCCCAAAGACTTGGGGAACATTGGCTTTAAGGAGGCAAGTTCAGCACTGCTTTTGAAGATATTTTCTGGTGCTTTTTTCCAAGGTTATTTTAGCAATTTATGACAAGAAATCTTAATATAAATCTTAGTTGCACAAAACATGGAAATGTGTAAAAGTTTCCGAAATGGGAACGCCTAGAAACATGACCCCCACAAAATCAGTATGCATGGACAGCATGGCTTATAAGAAATACAAAAAAGATAGATATATAGCTTTTATAAATAGCACATGGATAACATGGGACCATGGGTACCATATGTGCCTTATTAGGGGCTAGACCAGGATTCCTAACTTGCACTTCAGCCTTGTGAAGGCCTTCAGTGTATCACAGGAGAACTATACAAATATATGGTTGTACCCTCATTTGAGATAAATCCATCTTTAATACATTTTATATATTATATATGTGTAAGTCAAAATCGTGCATTGATTTTAGATTTCTTTACATGTTATTAGAGCTTTGATGATGCTTGGATTGAGATCTTGATATATCTAAAGTTTGTTTTTCATAGTTTTGCTTAAGTATTTATTTACCCAGCTTTAGCAAAACGCCCTTAACCCATTATTCAATGGATATGTAAATTATATTACTATAATCTTGAAACTGCTATTTCTCATCTCAATATAGCTACTTCTTTATTGATATTTAAGTGCATGACAACAAGAAGGCCTAGGATGCCAGTTTGTAGTTGATTATAAGACTACATTAACTTGCCATTGGATAGAAATTTATAAATTCCCATGCATAAACTAGTGGGCATGGAATGATATACTCCACTGCTTGATAAGGAAAAATGGAGCTGATATTATCCATTTTGATTGCAAGGACCTTGACAATTTTACTAGAATCCTCAACTAATTCAGTTCAATTTTTTCTTTAGGGTGCTAGAAAGCTATATTTGTTTTAAAGAGAAATTAAAGCTTTACCTTGCTTAATCATTTAGGGAATCTGGATGGCCACAAATGCACAATTCTTCGAAGCTAGACATATTCCTGCCTTTCAAGTTTTATCTAAGATCAAATCTCTGATTTCAAGCCATAGAAAGCCTGATGAGCAAGGTGTCCCTTGTCAAATAGGTGATCTGGGAATAAACAGATCCCAAGCTTAAAGACTTATTTAAGGAGCCAGGCAACATCCACCAGAGTTTAATTTAGGGAGAGAGAAAGCTACTTCAACGTCCTCAACTAATTCTTTTCAATTTTTTCTTTAGGGAGCTAGAAAGCTATTTCTTTTAAAGATAAATTACAGCTTTACCTTGCTTAATCATTTAAGGAATCTGGTAGGCCACAAATGCACAATTCTTCAAAGCTAGACATATTCCCACCTTTCAAGTTTTCTCTTAGATCAGATCTCTGATTTCAAGTTGTTACTGGATTAACTAGCAGGGCTAGTCACCGATAAACATATGAAGGAGAAAGTGACCACTGTCACCTTAGCCACTTCTCCAAACTTCTTTGGAAGTCGAAACCTCCTAGGAGAGAGCCCTAATGTGAGTCTATAAGGACAATAAAACACCAAATAATGTCTTCTCTGAAGATGGTTAGTGACCAGTGCCTTATTGGAGTCAATTCAAGGAATGAAGAAAATACAATATGAGTGTGAACTTGAATAGTGTAAGTGCGGTTAGACATCTACTTCAGTAGAGCGTTCCAATTTTCAGTTTTAGATCATCCATGTATCATATAGCAAGTTTGAAATGTCACTCATTGCAGGTACAACATATAGCATCCCAAGGTACTGCAGTATCGCAACGGTAAAGCAGTGTGAATTCAATGATATATCAGCTATGAAGGCAGCAGTAACCATCCACTATTTAAGCATAAGTCCATACATTGGTTTTATCATTTCAAACACACTCACCACTCTGTGCATACAACAGTGTATAGTATGAACTTGAACTAATTATGTGACTGTCTAGTTTAGGAAAAACAAATCAGTATGTATACTTGCAAATAGGTTCTTAAACAAAATCTTTAAGTGATCGTTTACCATCAGCCATAGAGTATTAGAAAGCATATGTAATATTCAGAGTGTAAACTATGATTATGTCCAAGATAACACCATTACATACAGTCTGATATAAATTTGCAAATAAGGTTTAAATCAGTCCTTCTTGTGTTACAACACTAGCTAACCATCAAAATTAACTTTTGAAACCAAGATTTCAGTGTAGTGTTTATATAGTCTAATATATATGCCTGCAAACAGGGGTAGTAGTAGTCTTACATTTAGTAACAAATAAAACCAATAAAAAGTAACCTTCTAAAGAATGTTACTATGCTTGTTGCACAGGGTTAGAGGATTGAAACGATGGGAAAATGGCAGGGCAGACATTGTATAGGGTGTGCTGCCACTGTAAGGGCAGCCCTTGTGGCTAGAAAGGGGGCGAACAATACCCTAAAGTGCAGACAGATCCCTTTTTAAATGTTGGCATAGGTCTATCCAGAGCTTAGTGAGGATACCGAGGGCACAATAGAAAGAGCCTAGTGCTGGAAGGTGAGGGATGTTTACTCACTAAAAAATTAATTCTCCAAAATCATGATGGATGGAAACTCTATGGTGAGGGTCCGGATAGGGTTTTTATCCAACATTCACTAAAAATTTATCAATTCACAGTACTTACCAGGGATTTTGTAATCCAAGAAGGTGGTGTTGACGCCAGAGGTACAGAATTTGCGGCCCGCCTCTTCAAAAGTCTCCAGGTTCTCTCCAATGCTGCTTTATCCATGGAAGCTATGGAAATTAAATAGATAAATTGTGAAATCAACTGTGGTTAATATCGATCCCAAACTCCTCAACAGGTATGACCAATATCCATATCCAAAACCCACCAAACCCTCCAATGTTTGGCACGAACGGTTAGGCCATTTGACAAGAAGTAGCAGGTTGAGCAGCAATCTAAATTGTCGGAATTGAAGGATGGTAAGGAAAATCGGAATGCCGTTGCTGCTGTAGAGGTTGGGTCAAGACCGTTCGACCTACCATGAAAATAAATTATTTGTGTGTTTTCATATATATTTTTTTATTTTTATTATTTAATTTGGATAATGGTTTTTTTTTTTTTAGTTTTTTTAGGTATATATATGTATATTTTTTTTAATTATTTTTTTCCATAAATTATGTTTATAGTGGTTTGGTTTGTTTTATTTTTTTATTTGTTTATATAAGTTATATAGATTTGTTTTTTTTTAAATTATTTTATTATATAAAAAAAATTGTTTTTTTATATTTTTTTGTTTTACTGTGTGGACTAGGTTAAACAAACAATGAATCAGGTAAGTAGTAATGTCTAGTAGAGAGGTGGGATGTGGGACTGATAAAGACTATGGGGCAGGTAGTAATGGGTTTTCTATAGACATTTTAACAATGATATTTGTGAAATTAAAATATAGTGACTAATGAGTTTCCTATCTCTTTTAATAGACTAGACATGTCCTTCCTTCTATAATGTAGTTTTATAATATAATACACTTTTCGAATTAATTATACATTTGATTAGAAATATTAGTGAACTTAATTTATGAAGATATCACTAAGTCCAAAATACATACTCTTTCATACCCAACTCTCATATTACATAATGGGTAAAGAAATATTTGACGAGACCTAGACACCCTCCTTTGAACGCAAATCTATTTTTTGATTAAATTCCTTGAACATGTGTGTAAGGGATGTGACAAAACATAATTTTAGCCTTCAATACTTTATTCATTTTAGGATAAGTGCTAGATTATAAATTATATGACATTTTCTATTGCACTAGTCCATTAACATTTTTGAGTCACCCATAATTTGCAAGTCTTACAATCATCTGAGGAAGATCATTTTTTGCTTCTTGATGTTTGTCATGGATGTTTTCTTTTAAAATTTCAAATTCAAAATCATTATTGTTGTTATCACTCTGCTTTTGGTTATAAAACTTGTGTTTATTAATTCACTGTTTATGATTGATTTTTTTCATGACTAGTTAAGGAATTATTAATTGTTGTATTTGTATTATCCACTTGCAGTACTACATCACTTGTATTATAAGTAACATCATATTTTCCATTGATTATTCATGTCACCATTCAAAGAAGGTGATTTGTGCCACAAGTTGCATTTAAATCATTTGTATGGGGTCATTGGTGTCGCAAGTTGTATCAATCTTTTGAATTAAGTCACTTATGTTACAAGTTGTATCTATTTTTTATTTTTTAATTAATTGTACTTGAATGAATTCAATCACTTGATCCTCTATTTCAGTTTGGTTGTGAATATTAACCTTGCCCTTACACTCTTAAATGAATCCAAACACTTAATCCTATGTGCATTTTGTTTTTCTTTAGCCTCGTATTTTCTTTCAAATATCTCTAGAAGATATTTTATGCTCCTTTTAGTGTCTTCTACAGTTTGAGTTAAAGTTTGCTCCACATTCTTGGTTATGTTATCCTCTTCACTTGAAGAGTATTCAATAGTGGTTACTACATCCCTTTTAAATTTAGGATCTAAAATTGGTCTCATGTTCATTCTCAGTTTATTTTTAGGTCTTGTTTTGGGACTCCATTTAACAGTTTGAGGCTCTGAAAGAGAAGTAACTGGAACTTCAATATTGGAAGGAGGTTATTCATTCATACATGTTTATGTTATCCTTTCTTTCATGTCATTCGAATTATTTGGAGCAGATGTAATTTCAACCTGTGACACACAAATTTCTTCTTCCTATAAATTTTCTTGAATTTGTTCATCCTTTGCATTGAATCCCTTTTTTGTTGAATTGGATTTTTTATCTACCTTTATCCTCTGCCATTTGAAAGTAATTTGTCCTCCTTGAATCTTACATCTAGTATGGAGGCTCTTATGTCTACTGGTATAAGTCTATGTATCTTCTTTGTTGATTTGATTTTCTTGGTCATCTTGAGCTTCAGATCTTTCTGGTTTAAAGCTTGACCAAAGCCAAAAGTGTTTCCATGAACGATTCTTCTTTTTGAGCTCAGTTACTAACAACAGCTTAACTAAACTGTGATGAAAGATTGATTGACTTGTATGATCAATATGAATCTTAACCCTAGTAGCCCTTTTGATAATACTTTTTAAGTTTAATTTGGATTTCCCACTTATATGAAGGAGGAATCTAAAATGATTCTTGTAGATGGTGGAAAATATACCTTCGTAGGTGATATAACGTTGTATTATCCTCAAATCATCTCTCCACTCCTGCTTTACAGTGTTCAAATATATCCCCTTACTCCAATATAAGGATTCAACCCTAGGCATGAAATATAACCCTAAATTAGCTTCAAAAGAATATTCTTTGAACCATCTATCCCCTTCAAGAGGCAATCATGTTGCTTATGTGATTAAGCTTTCGATCAATTCAAATGTCAAGGTCTGGAAATTTATGGATGAACTTGAGAAATTATGAGCAATTGAAGAAGCGACTTCAATATTGTAACCCATAATTCTTTCAAAGAAGGAGTACCAACATTCATCATTGAAATGCTTAGTGCATTCAAGAATTTCCTCTACCCATTTCATTTTGACTGGTTCAAACCTAAATAGTTTAGCACTCTTCTTCATGTTATCAGTTTCTGGAGACATGATAAGCTTCAATTTTATGGAATGAACTCGAACCAAGCTAATGGAAAGATGTCCCAGTCCTTCAAAGCCAGCAAAACCATGAAACTAGGACATACCATGATCTTTTAATTTCAATGCATATGATTTTAATCATGAACTTGATAGATGTACCATCTTTCCTTACTCAAATATTGGGCAAATTCTTTCATTAAAAATCATGTATGATTTTGAGACATGTATCGAACCACTAATTTTCATGATTCAGTGTTTTGGAAATGCCAGTCTATATAGGCTCCATTGATTATGCTGTCAGAATATATCAAATCACACAAACTAGTGACTGCAACTTGGTGAGACCTCTAGCCCAATCAATTATCATGACCTTTGATTCGCCAAAAATAGAAATCTAGAGAATTTTTTTTTTTTGCGAACCATAAAAGCCCCCATAAGGCTAAAAGTTCATGCAATTGCTTTGTTGGATCTCTGAAGATCGAGGTGCATGGCACTAATATTACTAATAGAAGGTAGACAAATTACAAAAATTACACTTCATTGCCAAATTTGCAATTTTCCATGACACAATTAAAAATGACTAACATAAATGACTAATTCATATTCTTCTAGCTAGTCATTTTTTATGTCGTGACTAAATTAGTCATTTTTAACTCAGTCAATTATTATCTAGTCATATTTGTTAATTGGTGACTAAATTAGTCGTTAATTTTAGTCGTTTATAGTTGAGTCAATCAAAATTTCTCATATTTAGTAGTAAATCACTTGGAAAACCTGTGGTGACTAGAATTTTTAGTCACCTAGTAGCTAATTCCTCATTTTGTACTAGTGCTCTATCATGCGGTTTCGCTAAGAATGGGTTTACATGGGGTGAAAATAGCTCAAAATGTCGCGAAAGTTGGAGTGCACGGTTATCTATCAAACGAGCATCCAAATCTATGATCAAATTTCAATTCTGAGAAATTAGTCAGAAGTGAAAATCCGTCATTCATTTTAGCTAGAGTTGGGCTCGAAGGGGTCCAAATAGCTCAGACCATTGCAAAAGTTGGCATGCATGTTTATATATCAAACGGACATCCAAATCTATGATCAAATTTCAACTCCAAGAATTTGGTCAAAATTGAAACTGCATCATTTGATTTCGCTAAGGTTTGGCTTCAACAAAAAAGTGCAAACTTTTAGGCCTTGGTTTGACCAAGTATGGACAAATTTGAATTCTAAGAAACTGCTCAAAAGTGAAACTCTATCGTGCGGTTTCACTAGGGTTGGGCTTAAAAGGGGTCAAAATAATTGCTTGAAACGTTGCAAAATTTGGTGTGCATGATTATTTATCCAATGGGCATCCAAATCTATAATCAAGTTTCTATTCTAAGAAGTAACGTCAAAAGTGAAACTCGATCGTACAATTTTGTTAGGGTTTGGCTTAAAGGAGCTCAAAATAACTATGAACATCGTGAAAGTTGGCGTGCACACTTATCATCCAAATGCACATCAAAAGAAATGATCAAATTTTAATTCCGAGAAATTTGTAAAAAGTGAAACTCTGTTTTGCGATTTCACAAAGGTTGGGGTTAAAGGGGGTGAAAATAGCTCAGAACATCACGTAAGTTGGAGTGCACGGTTGTCTATCAAATGGGCATCCAAATCTATGATCAAATTTCAATTGCGAGAAAATTGTCAAAAGTGAAACTTCGTCATGCATTTCACTAGAGTTCGGCTTAAAGCGGGTCCAAAGAGCTCGAAACACTGCAAAATTTGGCGTGCATGCTTGTATATCAACCGGGCATCCAAATCTATGATCAAATTTCAATTCTGGGAATTTGGTCAAAAGTGAAACTCCATCATGCGGTTTCACTAAGGTTTGGCTTAAAGGAGGGAAAAAGAGCTCTGAACATCACTAAATTTGGCATGCACTCTGATCTACCAAATGGGCATCTAAATCTATGATAATATTTCAATTCTAAGAAATTAGTCAAAAGAGAAAATTTATCGATCGCTTTCACTAACGTTGCACTTAAAGGGAGTGAAATAGCTCCAAACGTCATAAAATTTAGCGTCTATTCCTGTTTATTGAAATGGGTACATAAATCTACTTTCAAATTTCACTTCTTAAAAAGTCAACAAAAGTGCATCTTTTCAGCTTTTGTTTGACCATCATTGAACGAGGGCCAAAATAGCTCCAAGTAGCATAAAATAGGTGTCCATGCCTATGTTTGAAATGGGTATCTAAATCTACTTCAAAATTTGAATTTTAAGAAAATGGGAAAAATGCAATGTTTTAGGCCTTGGTTTCACAAAGTTTGACCAAGGTCCAAAATGTCTCGCAATCCCAAAAAAATATACATGTAGGGATTATCTCTCAAATGGGTACCTAAATACAGTTTCAAATTTCAATTTCGAGAAAGTCAAGAAAAGTGCATTTCTTAGAACTTGGTTTGACCAACCTTAACTAAGTGCTGAAATAACTCGAAATTCACAAAAATATGTGTGCCTCTTAAATGGGCATCTAAATCTACTTTTAAATTTGATTTCTAAGAAATTGGAAAAAACTGCAACCTTTTAGGCCTTGGTTTGACCAAGGTCCAAAATAGCTCGAAATCCCCTGAAAGTGTGTATGCATGGTTATCTCTCAAATGGGTATCTAAATTCCTTTTGAAATTTCAATTACAAGAAAGTAAAAAGAATAGCATCTCTTAGACCTTTTCTTGACCAACCTTGAATAATGACCAAAATAACTTCGAACATCGTGAAAGTTGGTGTGTACTGTTATCTACCAAATGTTAAGATAAATCTTCGATCAAATTTTAATTCTTAGAAATTAGTCAAAAGTGAAACTTTGTTGTATGGTTTAGATGAGGTTGGGATTAAAGTGGGTGAAATATTTTGGAACGTCTCAAAATTTTGAGTGCACGCCTATCTATCAAATCGGCATTGAAAATCTATGATCAAATTTCAATTATAAGAAACTACTCAAAAGTGAAACTTTGTCATATGTTTTTCGCTAGGATTGGGCTGAAAGGTAGTCAAAATAGCTTGGAACGTTGCAAAAGTTGGCGTGCATGCTTGTTTATCTAATGGGCATCCAAATCTATGATCAAGTTTCAATTCTTAGAAGTTGGTCAAAAGCGAAACACCATCGTGCGGTTTTGTTAGGGTTTGGCTTAAAGCAGTCAAAAATAACTTTGAACATCATGAAAGTTGGGATGTACTCTTATCCTCTGAAAGTGTGTATGCATGGTTATCTGTTAAAGGGGTACCTAAATTCTCTTTAAAATTTCAATTACAATAAATTCGAAAAAATAGCATCTCTTAGACCTTTGCTTGACCAACCTTAAATAATGACCAAAATAACTTCGAACATCGTGAAAGTTGGTGTGCACTGGTATCTACCAAATGCTAAGATAAATCTACGATCAAATTTTAATTCTGAGAAATTAGTCAAAAGTGAAACTCTGTTGTATGGTTTTGCTGAGGTTGGGATTAAAGCGGTGAAATATTTTGGAACGTCTCGAAATTTTGCATGCACGCTTGTCTATCAAATGGGCATTCAAATCTATGATCAAATTTCATTTATAAGAAACTGCTCAAAAGTGAAACTTCGTCATGCGTTTTCTCTAGGGTTGGGCTTAAAGGTGGTCAAAATAGCTTGAAACGTTGCGAGAGTTGGCGTGCATGCTTGTTTATCTAAGGGCATCCAAATATATGATCAAGTTTCATTTCTTAGAAGCTGGACAAAAGAAAAACCCCATCGTGCGATTTTGTTTGGGTTTGGCTTAAAGGAGTCGAAAATAACTCTGAACATCATGAAAGTTGGCATGCACTCTTATATTCCAAATGCACATCTAAATCTATGATCAAATTTTAATTCCGAGAAATTTGTCAAGAGTGAAACTCCATCATGCAATTTCGCTAAGATTGGGGTTACAGGGGGTGAAAATAGCTCAAAACATCCCGAAAGTTGGACTGCATGGTTATTTGTCAAACAGGTATCCAAATCTACGATCAAATTTCAATTCTGAGAAATTAGTCAGAAGTGAAACTCCGTCATTCATTTTCACTAGAGTTGGGATCGAAGGGGTCCAAATAGCTTGGACCATTGCAAAAGTTGGCGTGCACATTTTCATATCAAATGGCATCCAAATCTATGATAAAATTTCAACTCTAAGAATTTGGTCAAAAGTGAAACTCCATCATTCAATTTCGCTAAGGTTTGGCTTAAAGGAGGGGAAATTGGCTTTGAGAAATTGGAAGCAAATGCAACCTTTTATGTCTTGGTTTCACCAAGTTTGCCTAAGGTCCAAAATAACATGAAATCCCGTGAAAGTCTGTATGCATGGTTATCTCTCAAATGGGTACCTAAATTCTCTTTCAAATTTCAATTACAAGTAAGCCGAAAAAATAACATCTCTTAGACCTTTACTTGACCTTCCTTGAATAACGACCAAAATAGCTCCGAACATAATTGAAAGTTAGCATGGAATCTTATCTACCAAATGCGCCAATAAATCTATGATTAAATTTTTATTTTGAGAAAATGGTCAAACGTGAAACTCCGTTGTGTGGTTTTGCTAAGGTTGGGCTTAAAGGGAGTGAAAATATTTTGGAATGTCTCAAAAGTTTGCATGCATAGCTCGAAATCCCCTGAAAGTGTGTATGTATGGTTACCTCTCAAATCGGTACCTAAATTCTCTTTCAAATTTCAATTACAAGAAAGTCAAAAAAATAACATCTCTTAGACCTTTGCTTGACCAACCTTGAATAATGACCAAAATAACATCGAACATCGTGAAAGTTGTTGTGCACTGTTATGTACCAAATGCTAAGATAAATCTACGATCAAATTTTAATTCTGAGAAATTAGTCAAAAGTGAAACTCTGTTGTATGGTTTTGTTGATGTTGGCATTAAAGGGGGTAAAATATTTTGGAACGTCTCGAAACTTCGCATGCACGCTTGTTTATCAAATGGCCATTGAAATCTATGATCAAATTTCAATTATACAAAACTACTCAAAAGTGAAACATCATCATGCTTTTTCGCTAGGGTTGCGATTAAAGGTGGTCAAAATAGCTTGGAACGTTGCAAAAGTTGGCGTGCATGCTTGTTTATCTAATTGGCATCCAAATCTATCATCAAGTTTCAATTCTTAGAAGTTGGTCAAAAGCGAAACTCCATCATGCGGTTTTGTTAGGGTTTGGCTTAAAGGAGTCGAAAATAACTTTGATGCACACTTGTTCATCAAATGGGCATCCAAATTTATGATCAAATTTAAATTCTAAGAAACTGCTCGAAAGTGAAACTCCGTCATGTGGTTTCGATAGGGTTGGGCTTAAGGGGGGTCAAAATAGCTCGAAACGTCGCGAAAGTTGGCGTCCATGCTTAACTATCCAATATGAATCCAAACATTTGATCAGGTTTCAATTCTGAGAATTTGGTCAAAGTTGAGACTACATCATGCAGTTTTGTTAGCGTTTGGCTTAAAGATGCCGAAAATAGCTCTCAACATCGTGAAAGTTGGCATGCACTATTATTTTCCAAATGTGCATTTAAATCTATGATTAAATTTTAATTCCAAGAATTTGGTTAAAAGTGAAACTCCGCCGTGCATGTTTTTATGTGTGCCTCTTAAATGGGTATCTAAATCTACTTTTAAATTTGATTTCTAAGAAAAAAAGTGCAACCTTTTAGACGTTGGTTTGACCAAGTTTGACCAAGGTCCAAGATAGCTCAAAGCCCCCTGAAAGTGTGTATGTATGGTTAACTCTCAAATGGGTACCTAAATTCTCTTTCAAATTTTTCTTACAAGAAAGTCGAAAAAATAGCATCGCTTAGACCTTTGCTTGACCAACGTTGAATAATGACCAAAATAACTTCGAACATCGTGAAAGTTGGTGGGCACTTTTATCTACCAAATGCTAAGATAAATCTACGATCAAATTTTAATTCTGAGAAATTAGTCAAAAGTGAAACTTTGTTGTATGGTTTTGCTGAGGTTGGGATTAAAGGGGGTGAAATATTCTTTAATGTCTCAAAATTTCACGTGCATGCTTGTCTATCAAATGGACATTCAAATCTATGATCAAATTTCATTTATAAGAAACTGCTCAAAAGTGAAACTTCGTCATGCGTTTCCGCTGGGGTTGGGCTTAAAGGTTGTCAAAATAGCATGGAACATCGTGAAAGTTGGCGTGCATGCTTGTTTATCTAATGGGAATCCAAATCTATGATCATTTTTAATTCTTAGAAGTTGGTTAAAAGTGAAACTCCATCATGCAGTTTTGTTAGGGTTTGGCTTAAAGGAGTCGAAAACAACTCTGAGCATCATGAAAGTTGGTGTGCACTATTATCTTCCAAATGTGCATCTAAATCTATGATCAAATTTTAATTCCTAAAAATTGGTCAAGAGTGAAACTCCGTCATGTGGTTAAAGGGGGTGAAAATAGCTCAAAACGTCATGAAAGTTGGAGTGCACGGTTATCTATCAAACGGGCATCCAAATCTATGATCAAATTTCAATTCTGAGAAAGTGGTCAGAAGTGAAACTTCGTCGTGCATTTTCACTAGAGTTGGGCTCGAAGGAGTCCAAATAGCTTGGACCATTGCAAAAGTTGGCGTGCACATTTTTATATCAAATGGGCATCTAGATCTATGATCAAATTTCAACTCCAAGAATTTGGTCAAAATTGAAACTCCATCATTCGATTTTGCTAAGGTTTGGCTTAAAGGAGGGGAAAATGGTTGAGAAATTGGAAACAAATGCAACATTTTAGGCCTTGGTTTCACCAAGTTTTCCTAAGGTTCAAAATATCTTGAAATCCCTTGAAAGTTTGTATGCATGGTTATCTCTCAAATGGGTACCTAAATTCTCTTTAAATTTCAATTACAAGAAAGGCCGAAAAAATAATCTCTTAGAGCTTTACTTGACCATGTTAAAATATTGTAACTTCAAAGAATATTCTTTATGTATCTTTTGTGGTCCCCGATGGTCCAACTGGGAGAACCACTTGTATTACATTGTACCCCGATGCTCCTAATCGGAAGAACTAATAAGAGTCATGAGGTAGTCCCCTCTAATTGTAAAGCTGGGTCATCAGCACCCCAGTGTGGTTACTTGATCCTACATGTGTAACTCGAGCCTACATGAGTTAACTTAAGCCGACATGTTAATTGAGTAAAATTTAAGTAAATGGATGAATATAAATAGAGGTGTAGTGCTCCTCATTTGAGACACACACACTCACTTGGAATAGCGCACTTGTGGAGGAGAGGAGTTCCTGGAGAAGGAGGAGAATCAGGTTTTTGATCTCCTTGTTGGTTTTACCTTTTTCCCTTTTTGGGGCATCTATATTGAGGAATATTTTGCTGGGTTTTTCCATTTAGGGTTTTCCCAGGATAAATCTGTGTTATTCTTGTGATACTGTTTCTTTCAGTGATCCTGTTTTATATGCTTTTATTATGAAAAATGAAATGATATACTGATGTCTTAATTAAGCATATGAAAATTCAACATGGTATCAGAGCTAGCTAACCTGAATAGGGTAGCTTTCAAGTTACAGAAGCTAGGGCTTCTTATTTTTTGGTTCTCTCTCCACAATCAATCAGCAAAATAATGCTAGGCTGACTCTCCTTTGAAGGGTGCATCGTTCTGTCGAAGCGGAATTCGATTCCGAGCATTTTCAATTTTTGATGTGGAAATTAGGGCTTTCTACAGAAGAGGAATTTTTGAGTGAGACCAGTATAGGATTGTTCTCCTCATCAAAAACGAAGTTTAGAGACCTGGATCAATATTTTTGGTTGGGTGAATCTCCGGGAAAGTCAAACCCTAGTTTGACCCCAAGCTGGAAAAACCCTAAATACTAAAACTGCTACGTTTTGGTACATTCGCTATATTCTGAGATTGGAGAAGGATCCGGAGCTGAAAATTGCAAGGGACTAAGAGAAAATCCTGATGAACATTGTATCCAAAATTCATTCTCTGATTCACTGTATTCCAGGACATATGTTCTCTCCAAGTTAGGGTTCCAGCCTCTTCCAGAATTCATCCCTAAACAAGACACCTGGGGAGAATTGCAATATCTTGGGATACAGAGGTCTAAATGGAATTCCTAAAGATTTTCCAGAAAGGGAACGGACTTTAATTTCGGTGGTCCAAATATCAGACTCAGAAGATGAACCAGTAACACGTGGCATGCTGTACAACTTCGTTGTTCTAAACAGTCCTGTAACAGGTCACCTTGGGAAAAGGATCATAAATCCCAAATGGTGAAACCAATTCTGATGAAACCTGTGGTGGTGGATCAGGGACATGTGAGGTTACCTCAGTACAAACTTTTATACATAGAGGAGAAGAAATTTTGGAGATATCACAAAACTAGTAACAGGCATTTCTGCAGAAGAAATTGGAAAATTAGGGCTTCCTGTTCCAGGAGCTTCCCTCCACTGTTTTCAGAAATGGAGTACATTGGACAGCTCCATTTGAAGAGATCTATCTGTCTATCCAATCATATCTAAAGTATTCCAAGTTTTAAAATTAGGGTTTCTGTGACAAACCCTAGATCAGCCAACTCCAGAACCAGGACGGACACCTCAAATCGGTAAGATCTAATCCTTTTCTATGTTCATTTGAGGTTCTCTTTTCAAAGTGATCTATGACATCAGCTTGATGATAAGCTTGGTGAAGTTGGAAACTTCCAATCCTAGAAGTATATGATCTCTCTGAAGAAAATGGATTGGACACCTACATGAGGATAGAGGTTCCAATTTCAGAGGGAGATGAGGCTAGAAGCCTTTCTCAAGAAGAACTTGGTCAAATCCCAGAAGATCATTGATGATTCAGTTACGAATAAACTTGTACTACAAGTGTCTTCCCTAAAGACATCGATGAGGGTTGATTTATCGACCAAGCTATTTGAAGGGAAGAACATAGATCAGAATATGACCTTAAGAAACCAACTGAAGAATGTGAAGATCCAGAATGAAGAGACCATGCAGTCATAAGGATATCTGAAATCAAAGAACAACTTCAAGCGGGGATAGAAGAAGTGAAGAATGCAGAAGTGGTGATGGCCACCTTGAATGGCCTCCCAGGATCATAGAATTCATTCATTTAAGAAATGTGTTCCAGAAGGAAGTGATTACTTTCAGCAGACTTTGGGAAGAAGAAGAAGCTCGTCTCTGAAGATCAAGCTCTCATCTTCCAATGAAGATTCCTCAATCAATGAGAAATATGAAGATCTCAACTCTTGAAGAACTTCTTATCCACCTCAGCATTTGGATAAGAAACGATCCTGAAGAAGACGATGAAGCTGAAGACTCAAGAAGGAGTATACCCATGAAACAAATAAAGATAAGTATTCAATTGTCATTTCATGATATTGTTTTGTTATACATTTGATTATATTCAGTTGATGAATTCTTTTTTGCATTAATGACTGTATACTGCTAATATGCATGTGATGGGTAAGTAGCTCATGATGCTATACAACTCTCCATTGTTACTTATCAAACCTTTTTGCTGACATATTGGATTAGTGCACAATCTCAATAATGTCATGGTGGAAATGGAAGGCATCTAGAAAGTTTATGTGAGATATGGATGAATATTGTATTGACTAAACAATTGCATGATGCATAAGAATTTGTCGTTATGCATATGTTTTATGAAATAGTTCTAACCATGCAACTGGTGCATTTGAATTGCAGGAAAGGTCACGAACAACCTCCTACAAGAAAAGAAGGATGAGACTTGTTCCGAAGAACAAGTGATGACAATTCAACATCCACTCCAACAAACATGAATCTAAGGCTCCCAGGGTCAGAGACACCATGACGGAAGAAAAAGCTTCAGATAGTGGTAGATCCACCTTGAAGGATGAAGACCACCATGGGTACAAGAGATAACTCAAGATGAAGAAAATAATGCTATGAAAGAAGCTATGATCAAAGAATAACAATTGATCATGGGGAATGATGTATACGATATGATGGAACAAGTGTACAAAGCAAGGTTCATGATTCTCCCCAGAAAGAATAGACTATGACATGACATACTCTATTGACCAATATATAACAAGCATAGAACCATCTGTACAGAATGAAGAGGGAAGATGATACTCCACTTCAGGGGGAGTGACTACAGAAAATTATATCTGAGTTCGACATGGTACGACATGATGGATAGATTTGTGATGGATCGAGACTTTACCAAGAGTAAAGTGGGTTCCAACCTTCAAGTTTGAATGCAGAAGACTAGGATATGTTGATGACCTGAGAAGAAAAACTCATAGAAGATGTTGTGATACTAGAATGATGTTTGGGATATAGTACTCAAACCGGAAAGCAAGAATGTGGTATCTTCCAAATGGATTTGCAAGATAAGATATGTTGCTGATAGAAGTAAGGTAAGATTTGTGGCTAGAGGTTTCTATTAGAAAGAGGAAATTAATTCTGAAGAGACACTTACTCCAGGAAGCAAGGTACAAT
>LPNX010551252.1:915829-928087 GCA_001517045.1 Pseudotsuga menziesii | reverse complement strand
GTGGTAGAGATATTGAAGAGATGCAAAGTCATGGCCACACCCATGGACTCCAACCTGAAGCTGTTAGAATCATTAGAGTTAGTGGTTGTGACTCACTACAGACATATTATTGGGTCATTGATGTACTTAACAAATACCAGACCAAACATTTGTTTTGCTGTGAACACCTTAAGTCAATATCTTGTTCAACCAAGACCGGTTCACCTAGTAGCTGCAAAACATGTGATGAGATATCTGAAAGGGACTATAGACTTTGGTCTATACTATGATGGTAGCCATGAGTATATATTGTATGGCTACACAGATGTATATTGGGCTGGAAGTATCTCAGACAGGAAAAGCACATCAGGTATATGCTTTTGTTTGAGGTCTGTTATGAGTTCATGGTTTAGCAGGAAACACTCCAGTGTTTCTTTTAGCACAGTTGAAGCAGAATACATAGCAGATTGCTCTACTAAGTTGTGAAGCCATATGGCTTCAGAAGCTGATATCAGGTCTATTTGACGTGACGATGGACACAACAATGATTCTATGTGATAACCACAGTTGTGATGACAAAGAACCCTGTGTTCCACGTAACACGTAGAAATCCGGTAATTCTACATACAAGATAAGATGAAGATAATGATACTATAGATGCAGATGATGGTGATTTAGTATTTCTATACTGAATGTAGAGATGATGATGTTTCAGTATTCCCATATTGAAGATATAGATGATGATGATTTTCAGTATTCCCATACTGAAGATATAGATGATATTTCAGTATTTACATACTGTAGATATAGATGATGGTGATTCCGTATTTCTATACTAAATATAGAGATGATGATGATTTCAGTATTTCTATACTGAAGATATAGATGATGATGCTTTTAGTATTCACATACTGGAGATACAGATGGCGATAGATCAGTATTCAGATATTGAAAATGTGGATGATGATGGTTTGGATGATGATGTACTGACGAAGGCTCTGCCTCGAGTAGAGTTCGAACACTTTCGAGACAAGCTTGGTGTTGTTCAGAAAGACCTTCCTTGAAAGGGGGAGTAGTGATGTTGCAGTGGGATTGTATCATCCCTGGGAATTTGTCCTAAAGTGATCCGGAGACCTCGGTCTTTGAGAATGAAGAGGGATTGTATCATCCCGAGACATCTGTCCACAATAGATCCGGTGACCTTGGTCCTCGAGAACATGGTGGGATTGTATCATCCCTGGGCACTTGCCCTAAAATTATCCGGAGACCTCGGTCTTCGAGAATGAAGAGGGATTGTATCATCTCGGGACATCTGTCCATAATAGATTCGGTGACCTCGGTCCTCGAGAATGTGGTAGGATTGCATCATCCTTGGACATAGTCCTAAAGTGATAGGGAGTGATTATCCCATAATGGTATCCGGTGGCTTCGGTCGTCGAGAATGTGGTAGGATTGCATCATCCTTGGACTCAAGTCCTAAAGTGATAGGGAGTGATTATCCTGTAATTGTATCCGGTGACTTCAGTCGTCAAGAATGTGGTAGGATTGCATCATCCTTGGACTCAAGTCCTAAAGTGATAGGGAGTGATTATCCCGTAATTTTATCCGGTGACTTCGGTCGTCGAGAATGTGGTAGGATTGCATCATCCTTGGACTCAAGTCCTAAAGTGATAGTGAGTGATTATCCCGTAATTGTATCCAATGACTTCGGTCGTCGAGAATGTGGTAGGATTGCATCATCCTTAGATTTATTCCTAAAGTGATAGGGACTGATTATCCCGTAATCAATCCGGTAACTCCGGTTGTTGAGAATGTGGTGGGATTGTATCATCCTTGGACTTTAAGTCCAAAAATGATCCAAAGACTTTCTGTCTTTGAATTGTGGATGGCAGGTTGTTGCTGATGATGATGATGACGTACTGATCTAAAGAGTAGAGTATGATGAAAACGCACTATGATGATGATGTTTCTAATCAAAAGATCAGAGTATGTTGATGATGTTTCTGATCGAAATATCAGAGTATGATGATGATGTTGCTGCTAATCGAAAGGGAAAAGTGTTGATGATGATATTGCTGATCGAGAGATCAAAGTACTGAAGATGTTGCTGCTGATATGTTGTTGCTGATCGAAAAGTCAAAATGCTGAAAATATTGCTGATCGAAAGGACAAAATACTGAAGATGTTGTTGCTGATCGAAAAGTCAAAGTGCTAAAGATGTTGCTGATCGAAAGGTCAAAATGCTGAAGATGTTGTTGCTGATCGAATAGTCAAAGTGCTGAAGATGTTGCTGATCGAAAGGGTCCAAGTGCTGAAGATGTCATTGCTAATTGAAAGATAAAAATGCTGAAGATGTTGTTGTTGATCGAACCAGTCAAAGTGCTGAAGATGTTGCTGATCGAAAGGTCCAAGTGCTGAAGATGTCGCTGCAAATTGAAAGATCAAAATGTTGAAGATGTTGTTGATGATGAAGACGGAAGATTGAAGATGAAGACTACATGATGTTGAAAAGCTTCCAATGATTTATAGATGTGTTACCCTACTGATGTTGATGATGTCCGCTATCTCTACTCTTGTTGTTGTTGATGTAGAATACCCTTCTCGTTAAGGGGGAGTGTTGAAATATTGTAACTTCGAAGAATATTCTTTATGTATCTTTTGTGGTCCCCGATGGTCCAACTGGGAGAACCACTTGTATTACATTGTACCCCGATGCTCCTAATCAGAAGAACTAATAAGAGTCATGAGGTAGTCCCCTCTAATTGTAAAGCTGGGTCATCAGCACCCTAGTGTGGTTACTTGAGCCTACATGTGTAACTGGAGCCTACATGAGTTAACTTAAGCCGACATGTTAATTGAGTCAACTTTAAGTAAACGGATGAATATAAATAGAGGTGTAGTGCTCCTCATTTGAGACACACACACTCACTTGGAATAGCGCACTTGTGGAGGAGAGGAGTTGCTGGAAAAGGAGGAGAATCAGGTTTTTGATCTCCTTGTTGGTTTTACCTTTTTCCCTTTTTGGGGCATCTATATTGAGGAAGCTTTTGCTGGGTTTTTCCCTTTAGGGTTTTCCCAGGATAAATCTGTGTTGTTCTTGTGATACTGTTTCTTTCAGTGATCCTGTTTTATATGCTTTTACTATGAAAAATGGAATGATATACTGATGTCTTAATTAATCATATGAAAATTCAACAAATGCACTAAGGTTTGGCTTAAAGGAGGGGAAAATGGTTGAGAAATTGGAAACAAATGCAATGTTTTAGGCCTTGGTTTCACCAAGTTTTCCTAAGGTTCAAAATATCTTGAAATCCCTTGAAAGTTTGTATGCATGGTTATCTCTCAAATGGGTACCTAAATTCTCTTTAAATTTCAATTACAAGAAAAGCCGAAAAAATAATATCTCTTAGAGCTTTACTTGACCAATCTTGAATAACGACCAAAATAGCACCGAACATCATGAAAGTTAGTATGCACTCTTATCTACCAAATACACCGATAAATCTACGATTAAATTTTAATTTTGAGAAATTAACCAAACGTGAAACTCCATTGTGCAGTTTTTCTAAGGTTGGGCTTAAAGCGGGTGAAAATATTTCGCAACATCGTGAAATTTCATGTGCAAGCTTGTCTATAAAATGGAAATCCAAATCTATGAGCAAATTTCAATTCTGATAAACTGCTCAAAAGTGAAACTCCAAATCTATGATCAAATTTCAACTCCGAGAATTTGGTCAAAAGTGAAACTCCATCATTTGATTTCGCTAAGGTTTGGCTTAAAGGAGGGGAAATTGGCTTTGAAAAATTGGAAACAAATGCAACCTTTTATGTCTTGGTTTCACCAAGTTTAGCTAAGGTCCAAAATAGCTCGAAATCCTCTGAAAGTTTGTATGCATGGTTATCTCTCAAATGGGTACCTAAATTCTCTTTCAAATTTCAATAACAAGAAAGCCGAAAAAACAACATCTCTTAGACCTTTACTTGACCAACCTTGAATAACGACCAAAATAGCTCCGAACATCATGAAAGTTAGCATGGACTCTTATCTACCGAATGCACCGATAAATCTACGATTAAATTTTAATTTTGAGAAATTGGTCAAACGTGAAACTTCATTGTGCGGTTTTGCTAAGGTTGGGCTTAAAGGGGGTGAAATTTTTTTGGAATGTCTCAAAAGTTTACATGCACGCTTGTTCATCAAATGGGTATCCAAATTTATGATCAAATTCAAATTCTAAGAAACTGCTTGAAAGTTCCTTCATGCAGTTTCGACAAGGTTTGCTTAAAGGGGGTCAAAATAGCTTGGAACGTCACGAAAGTTGGCATGCATGCTTGGTTAAAAGTGAAACTCTGTTGTGCACGTTGATTTCTAAGAAATTGGAAAAAAGTGCAACCTTTTCTTCCTTGGTTTGACCAAAATAACATCGAACATCGTGAAAGTTGGTGTGCACTGTTATGTACCAAATGCTAATATAAATCTACGATCAAATTTTAATTCCGAGAAATTAGTCAAAAGTGAAACTCTGTTGTATAGTTTTGTTGAGGTTGGGATTAAAGGGGGTGAAATATTTTGGAATGTCTGGAAATTTCGCGTGCATGCTTGTCTATCAAATGGGCATTTAAATCTGTGATCAAATTTCAATTATACAGAACTGCTCAAAAGTGAAACTTCATCATGCTTTTTCGCTAGGGTTGGGATTAAAGGTGGTCAAAATAGCTTGGAACATTGTGAAAGTTGTCGTGCATGCTTGTTTATCCAATGGGCATCCAAATCTATGATCAAGTTTCAATTCTTAGAAGTTGGTCAAAAGGGATACTCCATCATGCGGTTTTGTTAGGGTTTGGCTTAAAAGAGTAAAAAATAACTCTAAACATCATGAAAGTTGGCATGCACTCTTATCTTCCAAATGCACATCTAAATCTATGATCAAATTTTAATTCCGAGAAATTTGTCAAGAGTGAAACTCCATCATGCGGTTTTGCTAAGATTGGGGTTATAGGGGGTGAAAATAGCTCAAAACGTTGCGAAAGTTGGAGTGCGTGGTTATCTATCAATTGGGCATCGAAATCTATGATCAAATTTGAATTCTAAGAAATTAGTCAGAAGTGAAACTCCATCATTCATTTTTACTAGAGTTGGACTCGAAGGGGTCCAAATAGCTCGGACCATTGCAAAAGTTGGCGTGCATGTTTTGATATCAAACGGGCATACAAATATATGATCAAATTTCAACTCCAAGAATTTGGTCAAAATTGAAATTCCATCATTCGATTTCGCTAAGGTTTGGCTTAAAGGAAAAAGTGCAAGCTTTTAGGCCTTGGTTTGACCAAGTATGAGCAAATTTGAATTCTGAGAAATTGCTCAAAAGTGAAACTTTGTCGTGCGGTTTCACTAGGATTCGGTTTAAAAGGGGTCAAAATAATAGCTAGAAACGTTGAAAAATTTGGCATGCATGATTGTTTATCCAATGGGTAGCCAAATCTATAATCAACTTTCTGTTCTAAGAAGTACATCAAAAGTGAAACTCGATCATACATTCTTTTAGGGTTTGGCTTAAAGGAGCTGAAAATAACTATGAACATCGTGAAAGTTGGCGTGCACACTTATCATCCAAATGCACATCAAACAAAATGATCAAATTTTAATTTCAAGAAATTTGTAAAAAGTGAAACTTTGTTGTGCGGTTTCGTAAAGGTTGGGGTTAAAGGGGGTGAAAATAGCTCGAAACGTCACGAAAGTTTGAGTGCACGCTTGTCTATCAAATGGGCATCCAAATCTATGATCAAATTTCAATTGTGAGAAAATTGTCAAAAGTGAAACTTTGTCATGTATTTTCGCTAGAGTTCAGCTTAAAGCGGGTCCAAATAGCTCGAAACATTGTGAAATTTGGAGTGCACGCTTGTATATCAACCGGGCATCCAAATCTATGATCAAATTTCAATTTTGGGAATTAGGTCAAAAGTGAAACTCCATCATGCGGTTTCACTAAGGTTTGGCTTAAAGGAGGGAAACAGAGCTGTGAACATCACTAAATTTGGCAGGAACTCTTATCTACCAAATGGGCATCTAAATCTATGACAATATTTAAATTCTAAGAAATTGGTCAAAAGAGAAACTTTATCGTCGCTTTCGCTAAGGTTGCACTTAAAGGGAATGAAATAGCTCGAAACGTCACGAAAGTTAGCGTGTATGCTTGTTTATTGAAATGGGTACATAAATCTACTTTCAAATTTCACTACTTAAAAAGTCAACAAAAGTGCATCTTTTCAGCTTTTGTTTGACATTCCTTGAATGAGGGCCAAAATAGCTCCAAATAGCATAAAATAGGTGTCCATGCCTATCTTTGAAATGGGTATCTATGTTGATGTATATGTAACTTCGGAATGTATTCTTCTATGTATCCTATGTATTGTAACCCGATGTTTATTCCGAGATGTTTCTATTATGTATTTGAGTCATGTGGTCATACCCCGATGTTCCGATCGGGAGGATTAATAATGTAAACAAGTCATATCAAGTCATTAGGTAAGTCCCCACAGTTTTGGGGCACTTGAGTTATTATACACTAATTAAGGTGTAGGCTCGAGTAGTAATTATTAGGGTTGAGCCTACGTGTGAAATGGAAACTTAAGTGAACGGACTAATATAAATAGAGAGTGTGTGTCTCTCTATTTATCACTTGTGAAGTACATCACTTGCTCTCTCAAGTGTGGCGCACCTTTGGAGAAGGAAATACTTTGTCTTGACAGAAGACAGAAGACTATTGTTGTTTTGGGAGATCTCTTACTGTTTTGGTGTTGATTCTATCTTAAAGGAAGTTGCGGGGTTTTCTCCTTTATGGTTTCCCCGAGGAAAACTCTTTGTTTCTCTTGTCTCTTGTGATGTGCTCATGTTTTATTGCTGTACTTGTTATTCTCTCAGTGAAAAGATCCTAACATCATAATGCTAGCTTAATTGTTGAAAAAACTAACATGGTATCAGAGCTAACCTGAGAAGAAGACATTGTGCAGCTACAAGAACTAGGGCTTCCTATTTTGTGAATCTTCCTCCACAGATTTTCAGCAAAAGTATGCTAGGATGACTCTCCATTGAAGGGTGCATCTTTCTGTAGATGCGGAATTCAATTTCAAGCATTTTCAGTTTCGATGTGGAAATTAGGGCTTTCTATAGAAGAGGAATTTTTAAATGAGACCAGCATAGGATTTTTCTCCTCATCAAAACCGAAGTTTAGAGACCTGGATCAAGAAATTTGGTTGGGTAAATCTCTGGGAAAGTCAAACCCTAGTTTGACCCCTAGCTAGAGAAACCCTAAATACTGAAAATGCTAAGTTTTGGTACAGTCGCTATATTATGAGATTGGCGAAGTATCAAAAGCTGAAAATTGCAGGGGCCGAAGATAAAATCCTGATGAACACTGTATCCAAAAATCAGCCTCAGATTCGCTATATTCTGGGAGATATGATCTCTCCAAGTTAGGGCTCCATCCTCTTCCAGAAATCATCCTTAAACAGGACACCTGGGGAGATCTACAATATCTTGGGCTACAGAGGTCCAAATGGAATTCCTGAAGATGTTCCAGAAAGGGAACGGACTGTAATTTTTGTGGTCCAAATATCAGACTCATAAGATGAACCAGTGACACGTGGAATGCCGTACAACTTCTCTATTCTGAACAGTCCTGTAACAGGTTACCTTGGGAAAAGGATCATAAATCCCAAATGGTGAAACCAATTCTGATGAAACCTGCGTTGTTGGATCAAGGACATGCGAGGTTACCTTAGTGATAAATTTCAGACATATAAGAGTATTAATTTCGGAGATATCACAGAAACAGTAACAGGCATTTCTGCAGAAGAAATCAGAAAATTAGGGCTTCCTGTTCCGGGAGCTTCCCTCCACTGTTTTCAGAAAAGGAGTACATTGGACAGCTCCATTTGAAGAGATCTATCTGTTGATCCAATCAGATCTGAAATATTCTAAGTTTTGAAAATTATGGTTTCTGTGACAAACCCTAGATCAGCAAACTCCGGGACAAGGACGGACACCTCAAATCGGTAAGATCTAATGCTTTGCTATTTTCATTTGAGGTTCTCATTTCAATATGATATATCACATCAGCTTGGTGACAAGCTTGGGGAAGTTGAAAACTTCCAAGCCTGGAAGTATATGATCTCTCTGAAGAAAATGGATTGGACACCTACATGAGTATGGAGGTTCCAGTTTCAGAGGGAGACGAGGTTAGAAGCCTTTCCCAAGAAGAACTTGGTCAAGGCCAAAGAAGACATCATGCTCATGCTGCAGAGGATGATGAACCATCCAGAAAGAGATCCAGATATGAAAGTGAAGATTCTTCAAGCAAGGATGAATATGTTCTGATATCAACTCTCACATATAACATTACTCATGGAAGTGATGATTGGCTTATAGACAGTGGGGCTTCCAAACATATGACAGGATTCAAGGAATCCTTTGTAAGACTGTCAGAACATGAATCACCTCACAAGGTGAAACTAGGAGATGACTCCAATATCCAATAAAAGGTAGTGGGGAATATTCATACAAGCTAGACTCTGGTAAGTCTCTAACAATGAAATAAGTATTGTTTGTTCCAGGACTCAAGAAGAACCTTCTCTCCATTTCAGCATTGGATGCAAAAGGAATGCGGGTTGCATCCATAGATGGTCAAGTCATCATGTGGCCAAAAGGAAAGACTATCGATGGTGTGGTAGTGATTGGAGAACAATAAGGAGGCTTGTACAAATTGAAGGGCCATCTAGAACAAGCCTTGATCCATGACACAGTAGAGCCAAATGAGCTTTGGCATAGAAGGCTTGCACATGTGCATTATAGAGAACTACCTATTGCAAGCAAAGCTGTTGAAGGTCTTCCATAATTTCAAGCTATTTGAAGGGAAGAAAAAAACCAGAATATGACCTAAAGAAACCAGTTGAAGAATGTGAAGATCCAGAATGCAGAGACCATCCAATCATAAGAGTCTCTTAAATCAAGAACAACTTGAAGTAGAAGTGAAGAATGCAGAAGTGGTGATGGCCACCTTGAATGGCCTCCTAGGATCGTGGAATTCATTCATTCAAGGAATGTGTTCGAGTGATTACTTTTAGCAAACTTTGGGAAGAATAAAAATCTCTACCCATAAGAAGAGAAGACAAGATGGGAGCATTTGAAGATCCGGCTCTCACCATCCAAAGAAGATCCCTCAAGCAATGAGGAATATGAAGAAATCAACTCTTGAAGAACCTCTTATCCACCTCAGCATTTGGATAAGAAACGATGCGATTATGAATAAAGAGGACGATGAAGCTGAAGGCTCAAGAAGGAGTCTACCCTCGAAACAAATAAAGATAAGTATTCAATTGTCATTTCATGATATTATTTTGTTATGCATTTGTTTATATTCAGTCGATGTATTATGCATGATAGGATGTTTGCATTAATGACAATATACTACTAATATGCATGTGATGGGTAAGTAGCTCATGGTGCTATACAAATTCTCCATTGCTACTTATCTAGAATGAAACCTCTTTGCTGACATATTGGATTAGTGCACAATCTCAATGTTGTCTTGGTAGAGATGGAAGGCATCTAGAAAGTTTCAGTGAGATATGGACGAATGTTGTATTGGCTAAAGTAGTTGCATGATCATATATTTATGCATAAGTGTTTTCCAGTATAAATATTCCTTATGAAATGTTTCTAACCATACAATTGCATTTGACTTGTAGGAAAGACCGCATACATAATCGCCTACAAGCAAAGAAGAATGAAGACTTGTTCCGAAGAGCAAGTGATGACATTTCAAGACAAAGAATAATATGACAAGTGCAGTGACATCATTGATGTAGAACCTTCCAGCCACCAAGAAGAAAGGAAAGACCGGTTCAAGAAGAATGATGTCTGGATGCAGTATCGAGACCTGAAGAGAAGTTCATAGTTCCATCATGCAGTAGATGGAAACATCGTGGGATACAAAGAAATATTCGTAGCATGAGGCTTCTCATGAAAGGAAGGCCTAGACTATGAAGAGACATTTGCTTCCAGTAAGAGTTGAAACACATACATGATGAGATTGATGAAGATCTTAACCTTTGCTACAAGGTTGAAGATGCAAGTCTATAAACTAGATGGTCACATAGAATATTAGTAGCATAGGAAGCTACTTGTCACTCCGGTACAGAATGTTTTCAGTGCATAGAGTACAGAAGACAGAGGGAGTATGATGCTCCGCTTCAGAGGAAGTGACTATAGAATATCCTGAGGATCGACATGGTACGACAGGATGGGAATATTACTGATGACTCTAGGCTTTACTGAGAGTAAAGAAGATTCCAGCCTTTGCTTCAAAGTTGAAGATAGAAGACCAGTGATGCTCCTGTTATGTGTCGATGCACTATTGTTCTAGGTATGGAGGTGTGGCAAAGTACAGATGGAATCTTCCTTGGACAAGGGAAGTATGCAGTAGAGATCCTGAAGAGATTTGGGATGATGGACTACAAGGCTATGGCTACACCTATGGCATCGAACATGAAGCTATTAAGTGATGCTTCTTCAGAGACGGTTGATTCTACGATGTATCGTCAGATGATTGGGTCATTGATGTACCTGATGAACACGAGACCAGATATTTGCTTTGCTGTGAACACCTTGAGCCAGTACTTGACAGATCCGAGAAGTGTTCACTTGGTTGCTGCAAAGCATATTCTGAGGTACCTGAAGGGTACGGTTGATTATGGGCTCAAGTATGATGCGAATCAGAAGATTAACCTAGAGGGTTATGTTGATTCAGATTGGGCAGGCAGTGCCATCGACAGGAAGAGTACTTCAGGATGTTGCTTCAGTTTGGGATCAGGTGTGATCTCTTGGTTTAGAAGGAAGCAATACTGTGTGGCATTGAGTATAGTTGAAGTAGAGTATGTCGCAGCTTGTTCAGCTAGTTTCTGATATATTTGATCTCCAGTTGGATGCTACTTGTATACATTGTGACAACCATAGTTGTGTGAAGTTGTCAGAGAATCCTGTGTTCCATGACAAGTCGAAGAATATCGAGATCAAGTATCACTATATCAGGGATATGGTGCAAAGAGGAGCAGTGAAGCTCCTGTATGTTGCGACAGAGGAACACATAGTTGATGTATTGACGAAGCCATTGGCTAGGCTGAAGTTTGAGTACTTCAGAGAGAGACTTGGTGTTCTCCAGATCGAGGCTTCCTCCCAGAGACAGTGATGAGACCCATAGCCATTCTGACATGGTGAGAGGATTGGTTCCTTCCATGGTCAGATGTAAGGGCTGAGCCATTCCGTCATGGTGAGAGGATTGGTTCCTTCCATGACTGATATGAGTGCTGAGATCCATAGCCATTCTAACGAGCAGGTCAGATGTAAGGGCTGAGCCATTCTGTCATGGTGAGAGGGTTGCTCCCTTCCATGTCAGATATAAGTGCTAGCCATTCTGTCGAGTAGGACAGATGTAAGGGCAATTTCCATTCTAGGAATGGAGGCACCTGGTCAGTTACCAGGATCACTCAGTGTAGGATTGAGTAGCCATTCTGATGTGATAGAGGGATGTGTTCCCACTTGATCAGATGTAAGGGCTGAACCATTCTGTTCATGGCTAAAGGATTAAGTTCTTTCCATGTCAGATGTGAGTGTTGGCCACTCCGACGAGCAGGTCGGATATAAGTGCAGTGCCATTCCGACATGGTGAGAGGATTGGTTGATTCCATGGTCGCATGTAAGGGCAATGACATGGTGAGAGGATTGGTTCCTTCCATGGGCAGGATGCCACATCCAACATGAAAAAGGGCTGGCTCTGTGATGCCACATCTGGTATGAAAAAGGACCAGCTCTGTGATGCCTCATCTAGTATGAAAAAGGACTAGCTCTGGGAAGACTCATCTAGTTTGAAAAAGGACTAGCTCTGAAGTGGATGCCACATCTAGTATGAAAAAGGACCAGCTCTGTGATGCCTCATCTAGTATGAAAAAGGACTAGCTCTGAGATGGTACATCCAGTATGAAAAAGGACTGGCTCTGTAAAGACTTCCGATGACGAGTAGAATCATGAGATAACACCAGTGTTGATCCAGATCGAGTGATGATCCAGATCAAGTAATGATGATCCAGCAGTAAAGATCCAGATCGAGTGATGATCCAGATCCAACCCAATGATGATGATCCAGATCGAGAGATGATCTAGATCGAGTGATGATCCAGATCGAGAGATGATCCAGATCCAAATGACTTGAAGATGAAGATGAC
>LPNX010551252.1:807939-915484 GCA_001517045.1 Pseudotsuga menziesii | reverse complement strand
ATATAAATAGAGAGTGTGTGTCTCTCTATTTATCACTTGTGAAGTACATCACTTGCTCTCTCAAGTGTGGCGCACCTTTGGAGAAGGAAATAATTTGGCTTGACAGAAGACAGAAGACTACTGTTGTTTTGGGAGATCTCTTACTGTTTTGGTGTTGATTCTATCTTAGAGGAAGTTGTGGGGTTTTCTCCTTTATGGTTTCCCCGAGGAAAACTCTTTGTGTCTCTTGTATCTTGTGATGTGCTCATGTTTTATTGATGTACTTGTTATTCTCTCAGTGAAAATATCCTAATATCATAATGCTAGCTTAATTGTTGAAAAAACTAACAATCTAAATCTACTTCAAAATTTGAATTTTAAGAAAAAGTGAAAAATGCAACGTTTTAGGCCTTGGTTTGACAAAGTTTGATTGAGGTCCAAAATGGCTCGCAATCCCAAAAAAATCTACATGTAGGGATTATCTCTCAAATGGGTACCTAAATGCAGTTTCAAATTTCAATTTCAAGAAAGTCAAGAAAAGTGCATTTCCTAGAACTTGGTTTGACCAACCTTGATTAAGTGCCGAAATGGGTATCTAAATCTACTTTTAAATTTGATTTCTAGGAAATTGGACTTTTAAGCCTTGGTTTGACCAAGTTTGACCAAGGTCCAAAATAGCTCGAAATCCCCTGAAAGTGTGTATGCATGGTTATCTCTCAAATGGCTACCTAAATTCTCTTTCAAATTTCAATTACAAGGAAGTAAAAAAAATAACATCTCTTAGACCTTTGCTTGACCAACCTTAAATAATGACCAAAATAACTTCGAACATAGTGAAAGTTGGTGTGCATTGGTATCTACCAAATGCTAAGATAAATCTACGATCAAATTTTAATTTTGAGAAATTAGTCAAAAGTGAAACTTCGTCATGCGTTTCTGCTAGGGTTGGACTTAAAGGTGGTCAAAATAACTTGGAACATTGCGAAAGTTGGTGTGCATGCTTGTTTATCCAATGGGCATCCAAATCTATGATCAAGTTTCAATTGTTAGAAGTTGGTCAATGGCAAAACTCCATCATGCGATTTTGTTAGGGTTTGGCTTAAAGGAGTCGAAAATAACTCTGAACATCATGAAAGTTGGCGTGCGCTCTTATCTTCCAAATGCACATTTAAATCTATGATCAAATTTTAATTCCGAGAAATTTGTCAAGAGTGAAACTCCGTCATGTGGTTTCGGTAAGATTGGGGTTCAAGGGGGTGAGAATAGCTCAAAACATCGTGTAAGTTGGAGTGCACGATTATCTATCAAACAGGCATCCAAATCTATGATCAAATTTCAATTCTGAGAAATTGGTTAGAAGTGAAATTCCGTCGTGCATTTTCGCTATAGTTGGGCGCGAAGGGGTCCAAATAGCTCGGACCATTGCAGAAGTTTGAGTGCACATTTTTATATCAAACAGGAATACAAATATATGCTGAAATTTCAACTCTGAGAATTTGGTCAAAATTGAAACTCCATCATTCGATTTCGCTAAGGTTTGGCTTAATGGAAAAAGTTCAAGCTTTTAGGCCTTGGTTTGACCAAGTATGAGCAAATTTGAATTCTGAGAAACTGCTCAAAAGTGAAACTCTGTCATGTGGTTTCACTAGGGTTGGGCTTAAAAGGGGTCAAAATAATAGCTCAAAATGTTGCAAAATTTGGCGTGGATGATTATTTATCCAATGGGCAGCCAAATCTATAATCAATTTTCTATTCTAAGAAGTATGTCAAAAGTGAAACTCGATCATACAATTTTGTTAGGGTTTGGCTTAAAGGAGCTGAAAATAACTATGAACATCGTGAAACTTGGTGTGCACACTTATCATCCAAATGCGCATTAAAAGAAATGATCAAATTTTAATTCTGATAGAATTTGTAAAAAGTGAAACTCCGTTGTGCGGTTTCGCAAAGGTTGGGGTTAAAGGGGGTGAAAATAGCTCTGAACGTCGTGAAAGTTGGAGTGCGCGCTTGTCTATCAAATGGGCATCCAAATCTATGATCAAATTTCAATCGCGAGAAAATTGTCAAAAGTGAATCTTTGTTGTGCATTTTCGCTACAGTTCGACATAAAGCGGGTCCAAATAGCTCGAAACATTGCAAAATTTAGCATGCACGCTTGTATATCAACCGGGCATCCAAATCTATGATCAAATTTCAATTCTAGGAATTTGGTTAAAAGTGAAACTCCATCATGCGGTTTCACTAAGCTTTGGCTTAAAGGAGGGAAAAAGAGCTCTGAACAACACTAAATTTGGCATGCACTCTTATCTACCAAATGGGCATCTAAATCTATGATCATATTTCAATTCTAAGAAATTGGTCAAAAGAGAAACTTTATCGTGTGCTTTCGCTAAGGTTGCACTTAAAGGGAGTGAAATAGCTCGGAACATCGTGAAAGTTAGAGTGTACGCTTGTTTATTGAAATGGGTACATAAATATACTTTCAAGATTCACTTCTTAAAAAGTCAACAAAATTCCATCTTTTCAGCTTTTGTTTGACCATCCTTGAATGCGGGCCAAAATAGATCCAAATAGCATAAAATAGGTGTCCATGCCTATCTTTGAAATGGGTTAGGCTTACTCCGTTGTGCGGTTTTACTAAGGTTGGGCTTAAAGGGGGTGAAAATATTTTGGAATGTCTCAAAAGTTTCCATGCACGCTTGTTCATTAAATGGGCATCCAAATTTATGATTAAATTTAAATTCTAAGAAACTGCTCGAAAGTGAAACTCCTTCATGCGGTTTCAACAGGGTTGGGCTTAAAAGGGGTCAAAATAGCTCGGAAGGTCGCGAACGTTGGCGTGCATGCTTTTCTATCCAATATGCATCCAAACCTATGATCAGGTTTCAATTCTGAGAATTTGGTCAAAGCTGAGACTGCATCTTGTAGTTTTGTTAGGGTTTGGCTTAAAGATGCCAAAAATAGCTCTCAACATCGTGAAAGTTGGCATGCACTCTTATCTTCCGAATGCGCATTTAAATCAATGATTAAATTTTAATTCCAAGAAATTGGTTAAAAGTGAAACTCCGTCGTGCACGATTTTATGTGTGCCTCTTAAATGGTGGGTATCTAAATCTACTTTTAAATTTGATTTCTAAGAAATTGGAAAAAAGTGCAACCTTTTAGGCCTTGGTTTGACCAAGTTTAACCAAGTTTAACCAAGGTCCAAAATAGCTCGAAATCCCCTGAACGTGTGTATGCATGGTTATCTCTCAAATGGGTACCTAAATTCTCTTTCAAATTTCACTTACAAGAAAGTCGAAAAAATAGCATCTGTTAGACCTTTGCTTGACCAACCTTGAATAATGACCAAAATAACTTCGAAGATCGTGAAAGTTGGTGTGCACTTTTATCTACCAAATGCTAAGATAAATCTACGATCAAATTTTAATTTTGAGAAATTAGTCAAAAGTGAAACTCTGTTGTATGGTTTTTCTAAGGTTGGGATTAAAGGGGGTGAAATATTTTGGAATGTCTCGAAATTTTGTGTGCACACTTATCTATCAAATGGACATTCAAATCTATGATCAAATTTCAATTATAAGAAACTGCTCAAAAGCGAAACTTCATCATGCGTTTTCGCTAGGGTTCAGCTTAAAAGTGGTCAAAATAGCTTGGAGCATTGCGAAAGTTAGTGTTCATGCTTGTTTATCCAATGGGAATCCAAATATATGAAAAGTTTCAATTCTTAGAAGTTGGTCAAAAGCAAAACTCCATCGTGCAGTTTTGTTAGCGTTTTGCTTGAAGGAGTCAAAAATAACTCTGAACATCATGCAAGTTGGCGTGCACTCTTATCTTCTAAATCCACATCTAAATCTATGATCAAATTTTAATTCTGAGAAATTTGTCAAGAGTGAAACTCCGTCATGCGGTTTTGCTAAGATTGGGGTTACAGGGGGTGAGAATAGCTCAAACCGTCACGAAAGTTTGAGTGCATGGTTATCTATCAAACGGGTATCCAAATCTATGATCAAATTTCAATTCTGAGAAATTAGTCAGAAGTGAAACTCTGTCGTTCATTTTCTCTAAATTTGGGCTCGAAGGGGTCCAAATAGCTCAGACCATTGCAAAAGTTGGCATGCATGTTTTTATATCAAACGGGCATTCAAATCTATGATCAAATTTTAACTCCGAGAATTTGGTCAGAACTGAAACTCCATCATTCGATTTTGCTAAGTTTTGGCTTAAAGGAAAAAGTGCAAGCTTTTAGGCCTTGGTTTGACCAAGTATGAGCAAATTTGAATTCTGAGAAACTGCTCAAAAGTGAAACTCTAGCATGCGGTTTCACTTTGGTTGGGCTTAAAAGGGGTAAAAATAATAGCTTGAAACGTTGCAGAATTTGGCATGCATGATTGTTTATCCAATGGACATCCAAATCTATAATCAAGTTTCTATTCTAAGAAGTATGTCAAAAGTGAAACTCGATCGTACAATTTTTTTAGTGTTTGGCTTAAAGGAGCTGAAAATAACTATGAACACTGTGAAAGTTTGCCTGCACGCTTATCATACAGATGCGCATCAAAAGAAATGATCAAATTTTCATTCCGGGAAATTTTGTAAAAAGTGAAACTCCGTTGTGCGGTTTCGCAAAGGTTGGGGTTAAAGGGGGTGAAAATAGCTCGGAACGTCGTGAAATTTGGAGTGCATCCTTGTCTATCAAATGGGCATCCAAATCTATGATCAAATTTCAATTGCGAGAAAATTGTCAAAGTGAAACTTCGTCGTGCATTTTCGCTACAGTTCTACTTAAAGCGGGTCCAAATAGCTCGAAACATTGCAAAATTTAGCATGCACGCTTGTATATCAACCGGGAATCCAAATCTGTGAAAGTTGGTGTGCATTGTTATCTACCAAATGTTAAGATAAATCTACGATCAAATTTTAATTCTTAGAAAAGTATCAAAAGCGAAACTCTGTTGTATGGTTTAGATGAGGTTGGGATTAAAGGGGGTGAAATATTTTGGAACGTCTCAAAATTCCGCGTGCACGCTTGTCTATCAAATGGGCATTGAAATCTATGATCAAATTTCAATTATAAGAAACTACTCAAAAGTGAAACTTTGTCATTCGTTTTCGCTAGGGTTGGGCTTAAAGGTGGTCAAAATAACTTGGAACGTTGCAAAAGTTGGCATGCATGCTTTTTTATCTAATGGGCATCCAAATCTATGATCAAGTTTCAATTCTTAGATGTTGGTCAAAAGTGAAACTCCATCGTGCGGTTTTGTTAGGCTTTGGCTTAAAGGAGTAAAAAATAACTCGGAACATCATGAAAGTTGGCGTGCACTCATATCTTCCAAATGCGCATCTAAATCTATGATCAAATTTTAATTTTGAGAAATTGGTTAAGATTGAAAATCCATCATGTGGTTTCTCTAAGATTAGGGTTAAAGGGGATGAAAATAGCTCCAAACGCCGTGAAAGTTGGATTGCACGGTTATCTATCAAACGGGCATCCAAATCTATGATCAGATTTCAATTCTAAGAAATCGGTCAGAAGTGAATCTCCGTCGTGCATTTTTGCTAGAGTTGGGCTCGAAGGGGTCCAAATAGCTCAGACCATTGCAAAATTTGGCGTGCACATTTTTATATCACGTGGGCATCCAAATCTATGATCAAATTTCAACTCTGAGAATTTGGTCAAAAGTGAAACTGCATCATTCGATTTTGCTAAGGTTTGGCTTAAAGGAGGGGAAAATGGCTGAGAAATTGGAAATAAATGCAACCTTTTAGGCCTTGGTTTCAGGAAGTTTGCCTAAGGTCCAAAATAGCTCGAAATCCCCTGAAAGTTTGTATGCATGTTTATCTCTGAAATGGTTACCTAAATTCTCTTTCAAATTTCAATTACAAGAAAGTGGAAAATATAACATCTCTTAGACCTTTACTTGACCAAACTTGAATAACGACCAAAAAAGCTCCGAACATCATGATAGTTAGCATGCACTCTTATCTACCAAATGCATTGATAAATCTAGGATTAAATTTTAATTTTAAGAAATTAGTCAAACCTGAAACTCCGTTGTGCAGTTTTGCTAAAGTTGGGCTTAAAGAGGATGAAAATATTTTGCAACGTCGTGAAATTTCATGTGCAAGCTTGTCTATCAAAAGGACATCCAAATCTATAAGCAAATTTCAATTCTGAGAAACTGCTCAAAAGTGAAACTATGTCGTGCGGTTTCAATAGTGTTGGGCTTAAAAAGGTCAAAATAATAGCTCGAAATGTTGCAAAATTTGGCATGCATGATTGCTTATCCCATGGGCATCCAAATCTATGATTAAGTTTCCATTCTAAGAAGTACATCAAAAGTGAACCTCCATCGTACAGTTTTGTTAGGGTTTGGCTTAAAGGAGTTGAAAATAACTCTGAACATCGTGAAAGTTGGCGTGCACACTTATCATCCAAATGTGCATCAAAAGATATGATCAAATTTTAATTTCGATAAATTTGTAAAAAGTGAAACTCTGTCTTGTGGTTTCGCAAAGGTTGGGGTTAAAGGGGGTGAAAATAGCTAGGAGCATCGTGAAAGTTGGAGTGCACACTTGTCTATCAAATGGGCATCCAAATCTATGATCAAATTTCAATTGCATGAAAATTGTCAAAAGTGAAACTTCGTCGTGCATTTTCGCTATAGTTCGGCTTAAAGCAGGTCCAAATAACTCGAAACATTACAAAATTTGGCATGAATGCTTGTATATCAAACGGGTATCCAAATCTATGATCAAATTTCAATTCTGGGAATTTGGTCAAAAGTGAAACTCCTTAATGCGGTTTCACTAAGGTTTAGCTTAAAGGAGGGAAAAAGAGCTCTGAACATCACTAAATTTGGCATGCACTCTTATCTACCAAATGGGCATCTAAATATATGATCATATTTCAATTCTAAGAAATTGGTCAAACGAGAAATTTTATCATGCGCTTTCGCTAAGGTTGCACTAAAAGGGAGTGAAATAGCTTAGAACATCGTGAAAGTTAGTCTGTACACTTGTTTATTGAAATGGGTACCTAAATCCACTTTCAAATTTCACTTCTGAAAAAGTCAACAAAAGTGCATCTTTTCAACTTTTGTTTGACCATCCCTGAATGAGGGCAAAAATAGCTCCAAATCTCATAAAAATAGGTGTGCATGCCTATGTTTGAAATGGGTATCTAAATCTACTTTAAATTTGAATTTTCAGAAAATGGAAAAAATGCAACGTTTTATGCCTTGGTTTGATGAAGTTTGATTGAGGTTCAAAATGGCTCGCAATCGCAAAAAAATCTACATGTAGGGATTATCTCTCAAATGGGTACCTAAATACAGTTTCAAATTTCAATTTCTATAAAGTCAAGAAAAGTGCATTTCTTAGAACTTGGTTTGACGAAGTCTGACCGAGGTCCAAAATGGCTCACAATCCCAAAAAAATCTACTTGTAGGGATTGTCTCTCAAATGGGTACCTAAATACAGTTTCAAATTTCAATTTCAATAAAGTCAAGAAAAGTGCATTTCTTAGAACTTGGTTTGACCAACCTTGAATAAGTGTCGAAATGGGTATCTAAATCTACTTTTAAATTTGATTTCTAAGGAATTGGGCTTTTAGGCCTTGGTTTGACCAAGGTTGACAAAGGTCCAAAATAGCTCGAAATCCCCTGAAAGTGTGTATGCATGGTTATCTTTCAAATGGGTGCCTAAATTCTCTTTAAAATTTCATTTACAAGAAAGTTGAAAAAATAGCATCTCTTAGACCTTTCCTTGACCAGCCTTAGATAATGACCAAAATAACTTCGAACATCGTGAAAGTTGGTGTGCACTGGTATCTACCAAATGCTAACATAAATCTATATCAAATTTTAATTCTGAGAAGTCAGTCAAAAGTTAAACTCTATTGTATGGTTTTGCTGAGGTTGCGATTAAAGGGGTGAATTATTTTGGAACGTCTCAAAATTTCGCGTGTACGTTATCTATCAAATGGGCATTCAAATCTATGATTAAATTTCAATTATCAAAAAATGTTCAAAAGTGAAACTTCGCCATGTGTTTTCGCTAGGGTTGGGATTAAAGGTGGTCAAAATAGCTTGGAACATTGCGAAAGTTCATGTGCATGCTTGTTTATCTAATGGGCATCCAAATCTATGATCAAGTTCAATTCTTAGAAGTTGGTCAAAAGCGAAACTCCATCATGCGGGTTTGTTAGGGTTTGGCTTAAAGGAGTCGAAAATAGCTCTGAACATCATGAAAGTTGGCGTGGACTCTTATCTTCCAAATGCACATATAAATATATGATCAAATTTCAATTCTGAGAAACTGCTCAAAAGTGAAATTCTGTCATGCGGTTTTCACTAGGGTTGAGCTTAAAAGGGGTCAAAATAATAGCTTGAAACGCTGCAAAATTTGGCGTGCATGATTGTTTATCCAATGGGCATCCAAATCTATGATCAATTTCCATTCTAATAAGTACGTCAAAATTGAACCTCCATCATATTGTTTTGTTAGGGTTTGGCTTAAAGGAGCTGAAAATAACTCTGAACATCGTGAAAGTTGGTGTGCACACTTATCATCCAAATGCACATCAAAAGATATGATCACATTTTAATTTCAATAAATTTTTAAAAAGTGAAACTCCGTTGTGTGGTTTCGCAAAGGTTGGGGTTAACGGGGGTGAAAATAGCTCACAACATCGTGAAAGTGAAACTTCGATCAAATTTCAGTTGTGAGAAAATTGTCAAAAGTGAAACTTCGTCATGCATTTTCGCTATAGTTCGGCTTAATGCGGGTCCAAGCATATGAATCGGGCATCCAAATCTATGATCAAATTTCAAATTTGAGAATTTGGTCCAAATTGAAACTCCACCATCATTCGATTTCGTTAAGGTTTGGCTTAAAGTAAAAAGTGCAAGCTTTTAGGTCTTGGTTTGACCAAGTATGAGCAAATTTGAATTTTGAGAAACTGCTCAAAAGTGAAACTCTGTCATGCGGTTTCACTAGGGTTGGGCTTAAAAGGGGTCAAAATAATAGCTCAAAACATTGCAAAATTTGGCGTGCATGATTGTTTATCCAATGGGCATCCAAATATATAATCAAGTTTCTATTATAAGAAGTACGTCAAAAGTGAAACTCAATCGTACAATTTTGTTAGGGTTTCACTTAAAGGAGTTGAAAATAACTATGAACATCGTGAAAGTTTGCATGCACACTTATCATCCAAATGCGCATCAAAATAAATGATCAAATTTTAGTTCCAAGAAATTTGAAAAAAGTGAAACTCCGTTGTGCGGTTTCGCAAAGGTTGGGCTTAAAGGGGGTGAAAATAGCTTGGAACATCGCGAAAGTTGGAGTGCATGCTTGTATATCAAATAGGCATCCAAATCTATGATCAAATTTCAATTGCCAAAAATTGTCAAAAGTGAAACTTTGTCGTGCATTTTCGCTAGAGTTCGGCTTAAAGCGGGTCCAAATAGCTCAAAACATTGCAAAATTTGGCGTGCATGCTTGTATATCAACCCGCCATCCAAATCTATGATCAAATTTCAATTCTGGGAATTTGGTCAAAAGTGAAACTCCTTCATGCGGTTTTGCTAAGGTTTGGCTCTGAACATCACTAAATTTGGCATGCACTCTTATCTACCAAATGGGCATCTAAATCTATGATGATATTTCAATTCTACGAAATTGGTCAAAAGAGAAACTTTATCGTGCGCTTTCGCTAAGGTTGCACTTAAAGGGAGTGAAATAGCTCGGAACGTCGTGAAAGTTAGTGTGTATGCTTGTTTATTGAAATGGGTACATAAATCTACTTTCAAATTTCACTTCTTAAAAAGTCAACAAAAATGCATCTTTTCAGCTTTTGTTTGACCATCCTTGAATGAGGGCCAAAATAGCTCCAAATAGCAAAGAAATAGGTGTCCATGCCTATCTTTGAAATGGGTATCTAAATATACTTCAAAATTTGAATTTTAAGAAATGGGAAAATGCAACGTTTTAGGCCTTGGTTTGACAAAGTTTGATCGAGGTCCAAAAATGGCTCGCAATCCCAAAAAAATCTACATGTAGGGATTATCTCTCAAATGGGTACCTAAATATGGTTTCAAATTTCAATTTCGAGAAAGTCAAGAAAAGTGTATTTCTTTTAACTTGGTTTGACCAACCTTAACTAAGTGCCGAAATAACTTGAAATTCACAAAACTATGTGTGCCTCTTAAATGGGCATCTAAATCTACTTTTAAATTTGATTTCTAAGAAATTGGAAAAAAGTGCAACCTTTTAGGCCTTGGTTTGACCAAGTTTGACCAAGGTCCAAAATAGCTCGAAATCACCTGAAAGTGTGTATGGATGGTTATCTCTCAAATGGGTATCTAAATTCTCTTTGAAATTTCAATTACAAGAAAGTCAAAAAAATAGCATCTCTTAGACCTTTGCTTGACCAACCTTGAATAACGACCAAAATAACTTCAAATATCGTGAAAGTTGGTGTGCATTGTTATCTACCAAATGTTATGATAAAACTACGATCAAATTTTAATTCTTAGAAATTAGTCAAAAGTGAAACTCTGTTGTATGGTTTAGATGAGGTTGGGATTGAAGGGGGTGAAATATTTTGAAACGTCTCAAAATTTCGTGTGCACGCTTGTCTATCAAATGGGCATTGAAATCTATGATCAAATTTAAATTATAATAAACTACTCAAAAGTGAAACTTCGTCATGCGTTTTTGCTAGGGTTGGGCTTAAAGGTGGTCAAAACAGCTTGAAATGTTGCAAACGTTGGTGTGCATGCTTGTTTATCTAATGGGCATCCAAATCTATGATCAAGTTTCAATTCTTAGAAGTTGGTCAAAAGCGAAAATTGATTGTGCGGTTTCGCTAAGATTGGGGTTACAGGGGGTGAAAATAGCTCAAAACGTCATGAAAGTTGGAGTGCACGGTTATCTATCAAACGGGCATCCAAATCTATGATCAAATTTCCATTCTAAGAAATTGGTCAGAAGTGAAACTCCATCGTGCATTTTCGCTAGAGTTGGGCTTAAAGGGGTCCAGATAGCTCGGACCATTGCAACAGTTGGCATGCACATTTTTATATCAAACGGGCATCCAAATCTATGATCAAATTTCAACTCCGAGAATTTGGTCAAAAGTGAAACTCCATCATTCAATTTTGCTAAGGTTTGGCTTAAAGGAGGGGAAAATGGCTCTGAGAAATTGGAAACAAATGCAACCTTTTAGGCCTTGGTCTCACCAAGTTTTCCTAAGATCAAAATAGCTCGAAATCCCCCGAAAGTTTGTATGCATGGTTATCTCTCAAATGGGTACCTAAATTCTCTATCAAATTTCAATTACAAGAAAGCCGAAAAAATAACATCTCTTAGACCTTTACTTGACCAACCTTGAATAACGACCAAAATAGCTCCAGACATCATGAAAGTTAGCATGCACTCTTATTTACCAAATGCGCCAATAAATCTACGATTAAATTTTAATTTTGAGAAATTAGTCAAACGTGAAACTCCGTTGTGCGGTTTTGCTAAGGTTGGGCTTAAAAAGGGTACAAATATTTTGGAATGTCTCAAAACTTTGCATGCATACTTGTTCATCAAATGGGCATCCAAATTTATGATCAAATTTAAATTCCAAGAAACTTCTCAAAAGTGAAACTTCGTCCTACGGTTTCAACAGGGTTGGGATTAAAGTGGGTCAAAATAGCTTAGAACGTCGTGAAAGTTGGTGTGCATGCTTGTCTATCCAATATGTATCCAAACCTATGATCAAGTTTCAATTCTAAGAATTTGGTCAAAGCTGAGACTCCATCGTGCAATTTTTTTAGTGTTTGGCTTAAAGATGCCGAAAATAGCTCAAGAGTGAAACACCGTCATGCGGTTTCGCTAAGATTAGGGTTAAATGGGGTGAAAACAGCTCAAAACGTCGTGAAAGTTGGAGTGCACGATTATCTATCATCAAATTTAAATTCTGAGAAATTGTTTAGAAGTGAAAATCCGTCATCCATTTTCTCTAGAGTTGGTGTACAAATAGCTCAAACCATTGGAAAAGTTTGTGTACACATTTTTATAACAAACGGGCATCCAAATCTCTGATCAAATCTCAACTTCGAGAATTTGGTCAAAAGTGAAACTCCATCATTCGATTTTGTTAAGGTTTGGGTTAGAAGGAGGGGAAAATGCATGTGATAAATTGGAGACAAATGCAACCTTTTAGGTCATGGTTTCACCAAGTTTGCTTAAGGTCAAAAATAGCTCAAAATCCCTTGAAAGTTTGTATGCATGGTTATCTCGCAAATGGGTTCCTAAATTCTTTTTCAAATTTCAATTACAAGAAAGCCAAAAAAATAACATCTCTTAGACCTTTCCTTGACCAACCTTGAATAAAGACCAAAATAACTTTGAACATCATGAAAGTTAGCATGCACTCTTATCTACCAAATTTGCTGATAAATCTACGATTAAATTTTAATTTTGAGAAATTAGTCAAACGTGAAACTCCGTTGTGCGGTTTTGCTAAGGTTGGGATTAAAGGGGGTGAAAATATTTTGTAATGTTTCAAAAGTTTGCATGCATGCTTGTTCATCAAATGGGCATCCAAATTTATGATCATATTTAAATTCTAAGAAACTGCTCAAAAGTGAAACTCCGTCGTGCGGTTTCGAAAGCGTTGGGCTTAAAGGCGGTCAAAATAGCTCGAAACGTCGCGAAAGTTGGCGTGCATGCTTGTCTATCCACTATGCATCCCAACCTATGATCAAGTTTCAATTCTGAGAATTTGGTCAAAGCTGAGACTCCATCGTCCAGTTTTGTTAGGGTTTGGCTTAAAGATGCCGAAAATAGCTCTCAACATCATCAAAGTTGGCATGCACTCTTATCTTCCAAATGCGCATTTAAATCTATGATTAAATATTAATTCCAAGAAATTGGTTCAAAGTGAAACTTCGTTGTGCGGTTTCGCAAAGGTTGGGGTTAAAGGGGGTGAAAATAGCTTGGAGTTTCGCAAAAATTGGAGTGCATGCTTCTCTATCAAATGGGCATCCAAATCTATGATCAAATTTCAATTCCGAGAAATTGGTTAGAAGCGAAACTCCGTTGTACATTTTCGCTAGAGTTTGGCTCAAAGGGGTCCAAATAGCTCAGATCATTGCAAAATTTAGTGTGCATGCTTGTATATCAAACGGGCATCCAAATCTATGATCAAATTTCAATTCTGGAAATTTGGTCAAAAGTGAAACTCCATCATGCAGTTTCGCTAAGGTTTGGCTTAAAGGAGGGAAAAAGAGCTCTGAAGAGCACTAAATTTGGCATGCACTCTTATCTATAAAATGGGCATCTAAATCTATGATCATATTTCAATTTTTAAAAAATGGTCAAAAGAGAAAATTTATCGTGCGCTTTCTCTAAGGTTGCACTTAAAGGGAGTGAAATAGCTGGGAACGTCGCGAAAGTTAGCGTGTATGCTTGTTTATTGAAATGGGTACCTAAATCCACTTTCAAATTTCACTTTTGAAAAAGTCAACAAAAGTGCATCTTTTCAACTTTTGTTTGAGCATCCTTGAATGAGTGCCAAAATAGCTCCAAATATCATAAAAATAGGTGTCCATGCCTATCTTTGAAATGCGTATCTAAATCTACTTTAAAATTTGAATTCTCAGAAAATGGAAAAAATAAAATGTTTTAGGCCTTGATTTGACGAAGTTTGACTGAGGTCCAAAGTGGCTCGCAATCCAAAAAAAATCTACATGTAGGGATTCTCTCTCCAATGGGTACCTAAATACAATTTAAAATTTCAATTTCGAGAAAGTCAAGAAAAGTGCATTTCTTAGAACTTGGTTTGACCAATGTTAACTAAGTGCGAAATAACTCGAAATTCGCAAAAATATGTGTGCCTCTTAAATGGGTATCTAAATCTACTTTTAAATTTGATTTCTAAGAAATTGGAAAAAAGTGCAACCTTTTAGGCCTTGGTTTGACCAAGTTTGACCGAGGTCCAAAATACCTTGAAATCCCCTGAAAGTGTGTATGCATCGTTATCTCTCAAATGAGTACCTAAATTCTCTTTCAAATTTCAATTACAAGAAAGTTAGAAAAATAGCATCTCTTAGACCTTTGCTTGACAACCCTTGAATAACAACCAAAATAACTTCGAACATCGTGAAAGTTGGTGTGCACTGTTATCTACCAAATGCTAAGACAAATCTACGATCAAATTTTAGTAATGAGAAATTAGTCTAAAGTTAAACTCTGTTGTATGGTTTTGCTGAGGTTGGGATTGAAGTGGGTGAAATATTTTGGAACGTCTCGAAATTTTGCGTGCACACTTATCTATCAAATGGGCATTCAATTCTATGATCAAATTTCAATTATAAGAAATTGCTCAAAAGTGAAACTTCGTCATGCGTTTTCGCTATGGTTGGGCTTAAAGGTGGTCAAAATAGCTTGGAACGTTGCGAAAGTTGGCGTGCATGCTTGTTTATCTAATGGGCAATTTGGCATGCATGCTTATTTATGTAATGAGCATCCAAATCTATGATCAAGTTTCAATTATTGTTTATCTACTAGGAATCCAAAGCTAAGACTCGATCGTGCAGTTCTGTTAGGGTTTGGCTTAAAGATGCTGTAAATAGCTGTCAACATCGTGAAAGTTGGCATGCACTCTTACCTTCCAAATGTGCATTTAAATCTATGATTAAATTTTAATTCCAAGAAATTGGTTAAAAGTGAAACTCCATTATGCGATTTCACCAACGTTGGGGTTAAAGGGGGTGAAAATAGCTTGGAGTGTCACAAAAGTTGGAGTGCACGCTTCTCTATCAAATGGGCATCCAAATCTATGATAAAATTTCAATTCCAAGAAATTGGCGAGAAGTAAAACTCTGTCATGCATTTTCACTAGAGTTGGGCTCAAAGGGGTCCAAATAACTTGGAACATTGCAAAAGTTGGCGTGCATGTTTTTATATCAAACGGGCATCCAAATCTATGATCAAATTTCAACTCCGAGAATTTGGTCAAAAGTGAAACTCCATCATTCTATTTCACTAAGGTTTGGCTTAAAGGAGGGGAAAATAGCTCTAAACATCACAAAATTTCTCATGCAATCTTATCTAACTAGAAATCTCGCAAAAATATGTGTGCACGCCTATCTACCAGATGAGCATATCAGTGCTTTCACTAAGGTTGCACTTAAAGGGAGTGAAAATAGATCGAAACGTTATGAAAGTTGGCATGTATCTCTCAAATTGGTCAGAAGTGAAACTATGTCGTGCATTTTCGCTAGAGTTGGGCTTGAAGGGGTCTAGATAGCTCAGACCATTGCAAAAGTTGGCGTACATGTTTTTATATCAAACGAGCATCCAAATCTATGATCAAATTTCAACTCCGAGAATTTGGTCAAAAGTGAAACTTCATCATTCAATTTTGCCAAGGTTTGGCCTAAAGGAGGGGAAAATGGCTGAGAAATTGGAAACAAATGCAACCTTTTAGGCCTTGGTTTCACCAAGTTTTCCTAAGGTCCAAAATAGCTTGAAATCCCCTGAAAGTTTGTATGCATGGTTATCTCTCAAATGGTTACCTAAGTTCTCTTTTAAATTTCAATTACAAGAAAGCTGAAAAAATAACATCTCTTAGACCTTTACTTGACCAACCTTGAATAACAACCAAAACAGCTCCGAACATCATGAAATTTAGCATGCTCTCTTATATACCAAATGCGTCGATAAATCTAGGATTAAATTTTGATTTTGAGAAATTAGTCAAACATGAAACTCCGTTGTGCAGTTTTGCTAAGGTTGGGCTTAAAGCGGGTGAAAATATTTCACAACGTCCTGAAATTTCATGTGTAAGCTTGTTTATCAAATGGACATCCAAATCTATGAGCAAATTTTAATTTCGAGAAACTGCTCAAAAGTGAAACTCTGTTGTGCGGTTTCACTAGGGTTGGGCTTAAAAGGGGTCAAAATAATAGCTCGAAATGTTGGAAAATTTGGCGTCCATGATTTCCAATGGGCATCCAAATCTATGATCAAGTTTCCATTCTAAGAAGTATGCAAAAAGTGAACCTCCATCGTACAGTTTTGTTAGGGTTTGCCTTAAAGGAGCTGAAAATAACTCTGAACATCGTGAAAGTTGGCATGCACACTTATCATCCAAATGCAGTTTCATAAAGGTTGGGGTTAACGGGGGTGAAAATAGCTCACAACGTCATGAAAGTTGGAGTGCACGCTTGTCTATCAAATGGGCATCCAAATCTATGATCAAATTTCAATTGCGAGAAAATTGTCAAAAGTGAAACTTCGTCGTGCATTTTCATTTTAGTTTGGCTTAAAGCAGGTCCAAATAGCTCAAAACATTAAAAAATTTGGCGTGCATGCTTGTGTATCAAACGGGTATCCAAATCTATGATCAAATTTCAATTCTGAGAATTTGTTCAAAAGTGAAACTCCGTCGTGCGGTTTCACTAAGGTTTAGCTTGGAGGAGGGAAAAAGAGCTCTGAACATCACTAAATTTGGCATGCACTCTTATCTACCAAATGGGCATCTAAATATATGATGATATTTCAATTCTAAGAAATTGGTCAAACGAGAAACTTTATCGTGCGCTTTAGCTAAGGTTGCACTTAAAGGGAGTGAAATAGGTCGAAACGTCGCGGAAGTTAGTGTGTACACTTGTTTATTGAAATGGGTACCTAAATCCACTTTCAAATTTCACTTCTGAAAAAGTCAACAAAAGTGCATCTTTTCAACTTTTGTTTGACCATCCTTGAATGAGGGCCAAAATAGCTCCAAATCTCATAAAAATAGGTGTCCATGCCTATCTTTGAAATGGGTATCTAAATCTACTTTAAAATTTGAATTTTCAAAAAATGGAAAAAAGCAACGTTTTAGGCCTTGGTTTGACGAAGTTTGACCGAGGTCCAAAATGTCTCGCAATCCCAAAAAAATATACATGTAGGGATTAACTCTCAAATGGGTACCTAAATACAGTTTCAAATTTCAATTTTGATAAAGTCAAGAAAAGTGCATTTCTTAGAACCTGGTTTTACCAACCTTGACTAAGTGTCGAAATGGGTATCTAAATTTACTTTTAAATTTGATTTCTAAGAAATTATACTTTTAGGCCTTGGTTTGACCAAGTTTGACGAAGGTCCAAAATAGCTCAAAATCCCCTAAAAGTGTGTATGCATGGTTATCTGTCAAATGGGTACCTAAATTCTCTTTAAAATTTCGATTACAAGAAAGTTGAAAAAATAGCATCTCTTAGACCTTTGCTTGACCAACCTTAAATAATGACCAAAATAACCTTGAACATCATGAAAGTTGGTGTGCATTGGTATCTACTAAATGCTAAGATAAATCTACGATCAAATTTTAATTATGAGAAATTAGTCAAAAGTGAAACTCTGTTGTATGGTTTTGCTGAGGTTGGGATTAAAGGGGTGAAATATTTTGGAACGTCTTGAAATTTCATGTGTATGCTTGTCTATCAAATGGGCGTTCAATTCTATTATCAAATTTCAATTATAAGAAACTGCTCAAACGAGAAATTTTGTCATGCGTTTTCGCTAGGGTTGGGCTTAAAGGTGGTCAAAATAGCTTGGAACGTTGTGAAAGTTCATGTGCATGCTTGTTTATCTAATGGGCATCTAAATCTATGATCAAGTTTCAATTCTTAGAAGTTGGTCAAAAGCGAAACTCCATCGTGTGTGCACTCTTATCTTCCAAATGCACATATAAACCTATGATCGAATTTCAATCCTAAGAAACTGATCAAAAGTGAAACTCTGTCATGCTGTTTCACTAGGTTTGGGCTTAAAAGGGGTCAAAATAATAGCTCGAAATATTGCAAAATTTCGCGTGCATGATTGTTTATCCAATGGGCATCCAAATCTATGATCACGTTTCCATTCAAATAATTACATCAAAAGTGAACCTCCATGGTACAATTTTGTTAGAGTTTGGCTTAAAGGAGCTGAAAATAACTTTGAACATCATTAAAGTTGGCGTGCACACTTATCATCCAAATGCACATCAAAAGATATGATGAAATTTTAATTCCGATAAATTTGTAAAAAGTGAAACTCCATCGTGCGGTTTCGCAAAGGTTGGGGTTAAAGGGAACGAAAATAGCTCGAAATGTCGCGAAAGTTGGAGTGCACGCTTATCTATCAAAGGGGTAGCCAAATCTATGATCAAGTTTCCATTTTAAGAAGTACCTCAAAAGTGAACCTCCATCGTACAATTTTGTTAGGGTTTGGCTTAAAGGAGCTGAAAATAACTCTGAACATCGTGAAAGTTGGTGTGCACACTTATCATCCAAATGAGCATCAAAAGATATGATCAAATTTCAATTGTAATAAATTTGTAAAAAGTGAAACTCTGTCATGCGGTTTCGCAAAGGTTGGTGTTAACGAGGGTGAAAATAGATCACAACATCGTGAAAGTTGGAGTGCACGCTTGTCTATTAAATGGGCATCCAAATCTATGATCAAATTTCAATTGCGAGAAAATTGTCAAAAGTGAAACTTCATCATGCATTTTTGCTATAGTTCGGCTTAAAGTGGGTCCAAATAGCTCAAAACATTACAAAATTTGGCTTGCACGCTTGTCTATCAAACGGGTATCCAAATCTATGATCAAATTTCAATTCTGGAAATTTGGTAAAAAGTGAAACTCCATCGTGCGGTTTCACTAAGGTTTAGCTTAAAGGAGGGAAAATTAGCTCTGAACATCACTGAATTCGGCATCCACTCTTATCTACCAAATGGGCATCTAAATATATGATGTTATTTCAATTCTAAGAAATTGGTCAAACGAGAAACTTTATCATGCGCTTTCTCTAAGGTTGCACTTAAAGGGAGTGAAATAGCTTGGAACGTCGTGAAAGTTAGTGTGTACACTTGTTTATTGAAATGGGTACCTAAATCCACTTTCAAATTTCACTTCTGAAAAAGTAAACAAAAGTGCATCTTTTCAACTTTTGTTTGACCATCCTTGAATGAGGGCCAAAATAGCTCCAAATCTCATAAAAATAGGTGTCCATGCCTATCTTTGAAATGGGTATCTAAATCTACTTTAAAATTTGAATTTTCAGAAAATGGGAAAAATGCAACATCTTAGGCCTTGGTTTGACGAAGCTTGACCAAGGTCCAAAATGGCTCGCAATCCTCAAAAAATTTACATGTAGGGATTATCTCTCAAATGGGTACCTAAATACAGTTTCAAATTTCAATTTCGATAAAGTCAAGAAAAGTGCATTTCCTAGAACCTGGTTTGACCAACCTTGACTAAGTGCCGAAATGGGTATCTAAATCTACTTTTAAATTTGATTTCTAATAAATTGGACTTTTAGGTCTTGGTTTGACCAAGTTTGACCAAGGTCCAAAATAGCTCGAAATCCCCTGAAAGTGTTTATGCATGGTTATCTCTCAAGTGGGTACCTAAATTCTCTTTAAAATTTCAATTACAAGAAAGTTGAAAAAATAGCATCGCTTAGACCTTTGCTTCACCAACCTTAAATAATGACCAAAATAACTTCAAACGTCGTGAAAGTTGGTGTGCACTAGTATCTACCAAATGCTAAGATAAATCTACGATCAAATTTTAATTCTTAGAAATCAGTCAAAACTGAAGCTTTGTTGTATGGTTTTACTAAGGTTGGGATTAAAGGGGTGAAATATTTTGGAACGTCTCAAAATTTTGCATGTACGCTTGTCTATCAAATGGGCATTCAAATCTATGATCAAATTTCAATTATAAGAAACTGCTCAAAAGTGAAACTTCATCATGCGTTTTCACTAGGGTTGGGCTTAAAGGTGGTCAAAATAGCTTGCAACGTTGCGAAAGTTCATGTGCATGCTTGTTTATCTAATGGGCATCCAAATCTATGATCAAGTTTCAATTCTTAGAAGTTGTTCAAAAGCGAAACTCCATCTTGTGGTTTTGTTAGGGTTTGGCTTAAAGGAGTCGAAAATAACTCTGAACATCATGAAAGTTGGCGTGCACTCTTATCTTCCAAATGCACATCTAAATCTATGATCAAATTTCAATTCTGAGAAACTGCTCAAAACTGAAACTCTGCCATGTGGTTTCACTAAGGTTGGGCTTAAAAGGGGTCAAAATAGTAGCTCGAAACGTTGCAAAATTTGGCATGCATGATTTTTTATCCAATGGGCATCCAAATATATGGTCAAGTTTCCATTCTAATAAGTACGTCAAAAGTGAACCTCCATGGTATAGTTTTGTTAGAGTTTGGCTTAAAGGAGCTAAAAATAACTCTGAAAATCATCAAAGTCGGCGTGCACACTTATCATCCAAATGCACATCAAAATATATGATGAAATTTCAATTCCGATAAATTTGTAAAAAGTGAAACTCCGTCATGCGATTTCACAAAGGTCGGGGTTAAAGGGAATGAAAATAGCTCAAAACGCCGCGAAAGTTGGAGTGCACACTGTTCTATCAAATGGGTAGCTAAATCTATGATCAAATTTCAATTGCGAGAAAATTGTCAAAAGTGAAACTTCGTCGTGCATTTTCACTCTAGTTTGGCTTAAAGCGGGTCCATATAGCTCGAAAAATTACAAAATTTGGCATGCACGCTTGTATATCAAACGGGAATCCAAATCTATGATCAAATTTCAACTCCGAGAATTTGGTCAAAATTGAAACGCCATCATTCGATTTTGCTAAGGTTTGGCTTAAAGGAAAAAGTGCAAGCTTTTTAGGCCATTTTTTGACCAAGTATGAGCAAATTTGAATTCTGAGAAACTGCTCAAAAGCGAAACTTTGTCATGTGGTTTCACTAGGGTTGGGCTTAAAAGGGGTCAAAATAATAGCTAGAAATGTTGCAAAATTTGGCGTGCATGATTGTTTATCCAATGGGCATCCAAATCTATAAACAAGTTTATATTCTAAGAAGTACATCAAAAGTGAAACTTGATCCTACAATTTTGTTAGGGTTTGGCTTAAAGGAGCTGAAAACAACTATGAACATCGTGAAATTTGGCGTGCACACTTATCATCCAAATGTGCATCAAAAGAAATGATCCAATTTTAATTCTGAGAAATTTGTAAAAAGTGAAACTCTATTGGGCGGTTTCGCAAAGGTTGGGGTTAAAGGGGGTGAAAATAGCTCGGAACATCATGAAAGTTGGAGTGCATGCTTTTTTATCCAATGGGCATCCAAATCTATGATCAAATTTCAATTGTGAGAAAATTTTCAAAAGTGAAACTTCCTCGTGCATTTTCGCTAGAGTTTGGCTTAAGGAAGGTCCAAATAGCTCGAAACATTGCAAAATTTGGCATGCATGCTTGTATATCAATCCGACCTCCAAATCTATGATCAAATTTCAATTCTGGGAATTTGGTCAAAGGAGGGAAAAAGAGCTCTGAAAATGACTAAATTTGGCATGCACTCTTATCTACCAAATGGGCATCTAAATCTATGATCATATTTCAATTCTAAGAAATTGTTCAAAAGAGAAACTTTATCGTGATAAGGTTGCACTTAAAGGGAGTGAAATAGCTCAGAACATTGCGAAAGTTAGTGTGTACACTTGTTTATTGAAATGGGTACCCAAATCCACTTTCAAATTTCACTTCTGAAAAAGTCAACAAAGGTACATCTTTTCAACTTTTGTTTGACTATCCTTGAATGCGGGCCAAAATAGCTCCAAATCTCATAAAAATAGGTGTCCATGTCTACCTTTGAAATGGGTATCTAAATCTACTTTAGAATTTGAATTTGTCAGAAAATGGAAAAAATGCAAAGTTTAAGGCCTTGGTTTCATGAAGTTTGACCGAGGTCCAAAATGGCTCGCAATCCCAAAGAAATCTACATGTAGGGAATATCCCTCAAATGGTTACCTAAATACAGTTTCAAATTTCAATTTCGATGAAGTCAAGAAAAGTGCATTTCTTAGAACTTGGTTTGACCAACCTTGACTAAGTGCCAAAATGGGTATCTAAATCTACTTTTAAATTTGATTTCTAAGAAATTGGACTTTTAGGCCTTGGTTTGACCAAGTTTGACCAAGGTCCAAAATAGCTCGAAATCCCCTGAAAGTGTGTATGCATGGTTTTCTCTCAAATGGGTACCTAAATTCTCTTTCAAATTTCAATTACAAGAATGTTGAAAAAATAGCATCTCTTAGACCTTTGCTTGACCAACCTTATAAATAATGACCAAAATAACTTCAAACATCGTGAAAGTTGGTGTGCACTGGTATCTACCAAATGAGAAGATAAATCTACGATCAAATTTTAATTCTAAGAAATTCGTCAAAAGTGATCAAGTTTCAATGGGCATCCAAATCTATGATCAAGTTTCAATTCTTAGAAGTTGGTCAAAAGCAAAACTCCATCGTGCGGTTTTGTTAGGGTTTGGCTTAAAGGAGTTGAAAATAACTTTGAACATCATGAAAGTTGGCCTGCACTCTTATCTTCCAAATGCACATCTAAATCTATGATCAAATTTCAATTCTGAGAAACTGCTCAAAAGTGAAGCTCTGTCGTGCAGTTTCACTAGGGTTGGGCTTAAAAGGGGTCAAAATAATAGCTCGAAACGTTGCAAATTCAGCATGCATGATTGTTTATCCAATGGGCATCCAAATCTATGATTAAGTTTCCATTCTAATAACTACGTCAAAAGTGAACCTCCATCGTATAGTTTTGTTAGGGTTTGCCTTAAAGGAGCTGAAAATAACTATGAACATCGTGAAAGTTGGCGTGCACACTTATCATCCAAATGCGCATCAAAAGATATGATCAAATTTTAATTCTGATAAATTTGTAAAAAGAGAAACTCTGTCGTGCAGTTTCACAAAGGTTGGGGTTAAAGGGGGTGAAAATAGCTCGAAACGTCGCGAAAGTTGGAGTGCACACTTGTCTATCAAATGGGCATCCAAATATCCATGATCAAATTTCAATTGTGACAAAATTGTCAAAAGTGAAACTTCGTCGTGAATTTTCACTATAGTTCGGCTTAAAGCGGATCCAAATAGCTCGAAACATTACAAAATTTTTCATACATGCTTGTATATCAAACGAGCATCGAAATCTATGATCAAATTTCAACTCCGAGAATTTGGTGCAAATTGAAACTCCATCATTCGATTTCACTAAGGTTTGGCTTAAAGGAGAAAGTGCAAGCTTTTAGGCCTTGGTTTGACCAAGTATGAGCAAATTTGAATTTTGAGAAACTGCTCAAAAGTGAAACTTTGTCATGCAGTTTCACTAGGGTTGGGCTTAAAAGGGGTCAAAATAATAGCTCGAAACGTCGCATGATTTGGCATGCATGATTGTTTATCCAATGGGAATCGAAATATATAATCAAGTTTCTATTCTAAGAAGTACGTCGAAAGTGAAACTCGATCGTACAATTTGGCGTGCACACTTATCATCCAAATGTGGATCAAAAGAACTGATCAAATTTTAATTATGAGAAATTTGTAAAAAGTGAAACGTCGTTGTGCGGTTTCGCAAAGGTTGGGGTTGAAGGGGGTGAAAATAGCTCGAAACGTTGCGAAAGTTGGAGTGCACGCTTGTCTATCAAATGGGCATCGAAATCTATGATCAAATTTCAATTGCGAGAAAATTATCAAAAGTGAAACTTCTTCGTGCATTTTCGCTTGAGTTTGGCTTAAAGCGGGTCAAATTAGCTCGAAACATTCCAAATTTGGCATGCACGCTCGTATATCAACCCAGTATCCAAATCTATGATCAAATTTAAATTCTGGGAATTTGGTCAAAAGTTAAACTCCATCATGCGGTTTTGCTAAGGTTTGGCTTAAAGGAGGGAAAAAGAGCTCTGAACATCACTGAATTTGGCATGCACTCTTATCTACCAAATGGGCATCTAAATCTATGATCATATTTCAATTCTAAGAAATTGGTCAAAAGAGAAACTTTATCGTGCGCTTTCGCTAAGGTTGCACTTAAAGGGAGTGAAATAGTTCAGAACGTCACGAAAGTTAGCGTGTACGCTTGTTTATTGAAATGGGTACATAAATCTACTTTCAAATTTCACTTCTTAAAAAGTCAACAAAAATGCATCTTTTCAGATTTTGTTTGACCGTCCTTTAGTGAGGGCCAAAATAACTCCAAATAGCAAAAAAATAGGTGTCCATGCCTATCTTTCAAATGGGTATCTAAATCTACTTCAAAATTTGAATTTTAAGAAAATGGGAAAAAATGCAATGTTTTAGGCCTTGGTTTGACAAAGTTTGACTAAGGTCCAAAATGGCTCGCAATCCCAAAAAATCTAAATGTAGGGATTATCTCTCAAACGGGTACCTAAAACAGTTTCAAATTTCAATTTCAAGAAATTCAAGAAAAGTGCATTTCTTACAACTTGGTTTGACCAACCTTTACTAAGTGCCAAAATAACTTGAAATTCGCAAAAATATTTGTGCCTCTTAAATGGGCATCCAAATCTACTTTTAAATTTGATTTCTAAGAAACTAGAAAAAAAGGCAACCTTTTAGGCCTTGGTTTGACCAAGTTTGACCAAGGTCCAAAATAGCTTGAAATCCCCTGAAAGTTTGTATGCATGGTTATCTCTCAAATGGGTACCTAAATTCTCTTTCAAATTTCACTTACAAGAAAGTCAAAAAAATAGCATATGTTAGACCTTTGCTTGACCAACCTTAAATAATGACCAAAATAACATCTAACATCATGAAAGTTGGTGTGCACTGTTATCTACCAAATGCTAAGATAAATCTACGATCAAATTTTAATTCTGAGAAATTAGACAAAAGTGAAACTCTGTTGTATGGTTTTGCTAAGGTTGGGATTAAAGGGGGTGATATATTTTGGAACATCTCTAAATTTTGTGTGCACGTTATTCTATCAAATGGGCATTCAAATTTATCATCAAATTTCAATTAGACGAAACTGCTCAAAAGTGAAACTTCATCATGCTTTTTCGCTAGGGTTGGGCTTAAATGTGGTCAAAATAGCTTGGAACGTTGCAAAACTTGGCGTGCATCTAATGGGCATCCAAATCTATGATCAAGTTTCAATTCTTAGAATTTGGTAAAAAGCAAAACTCCATCGTGCGGTTTTGTTAGGGTTTGGCCTAAAGGAGTCGAAAATAACTCTGAACATCATGAAAGTTGGCGTTCACTCTTATCTTCCAAATGCGCATCTAAATCTATGATCAAATTTTAATTCCGAGAAATTGGTCAAGAGTGAAACTCCCTCATGTTGTTTCGCTAAGATTGGGGTTAAAGGGGGTGAAAATAGGTCAAAACATCGTGAAAGTTGGAGTGCACAGTTATCTATCAAACGGGCATCCAAATCTATGATCAAATTTCAATTTTGAGAAAATGGTCAGAAGTGAAACTCCGTCTTGCATTTTCGCTAGAGTTGGGCTCGAAGGGGTCCAGATAGCTCAGACCATTGCAAAAGTTGACGTGCACATTTTTATATCAAATAGGCATCCAAATCTATGATCAAATTTCAACTCTGAGAATTAGGTCAAAAGTGAAACTCCATGATTCGATTTTGCTAAGGTTTGGCTTAAAGGAGGGGAAAATGGCTGAGAAATTGGAAACAAATGCAACCTTTTAGGCCTTGGTTTCACCAAGTTTTCCTAAGGTCTAAAATAGCTTGAAATCCCCTAAAAGTTTCTATGCATGGTTATCTCTCAAATGGTTACCTAAATTCTCTTTCAAATTTCAATTACAAGAAAGTCGAAAAAATAACATCTCTTAGACCTTTACCTGACCATCCTTGAATAACGACCAAAACAGCTCTGAACATCATGAAAGTTAGCATGCACTCTTATCAACCAAATGCACCGATAAATCTACGATTAAATTTTAATTTTGAGAAATTAGTCAAACGTGAAACTCCATTGTGCAGTTTTTCTAAGGTTGGGCTTAAAGCGGGTGAAAATATTTCACAACGTCGTGAAATTTCATGTGCAAGCTTGTCTATCAAATGGACATGCAAATCTATGAGCAAATTTCAATTCTGAGAAACTGCTCAAAAGTGAAACTCTGTTCTGCGGTTTCACTAGGGTTGGGCATAAAAGGGGTCAAAATAATAGCTCAGAACGTTGCAAAATTTGGCGTGCATGATTGTTTATCCAATGGGCATCCAAATCTATGATCAAGTTTCCATTCTAAGAAGTACATCAAAAGAGAACCTCCGTTGTACAGTTTTGTTAGGGTTTGGATTAAAGGAGCTGAAAATAACTTTGCACATCGTCAAAGTTGGCATGCACACTTATCATTTAAATGCGCATCAAAAGATATCATCAAATTTTAATTCTGATAAATTTGTAACAGGTCGAACTCTGTCATGCGATTTCATAAAGTATGGGGTTAAAGGGGGTGAAAATAGCTCGAAACATCGTGAAAGTTGGAGTGCATGCTTGTCTATCAAATGGGCATCCAAATCAATGATCAAATTTCAATTGCGAGAAAATTGTCATAAGTGAAAATAGCTCAAAAGGTCACGAAAGTTGGAGTCCACGGTTATCTATCAAACGAACATCCAAATCTATGATCAAATTTCAATTATGAGAAATTAGTAAGAAGTGAAACTCTGTCGTTCATTTTCGCTAGATTTGGGCTCAAAATTGAAACTTCGTCATGCGGTTTCGCTAAGATTGGGGTTATAGTGGGTGAAAATAGCTCAAAACGACATGAAATTTGGAGTGCACGGTTATCTATCAAAGGGGCATCCAAATCTATGATCAGAAGTTAAACTCCATCGTTCATTTTCGCTAGAGTTGGGCTCGAAGGGGTCCAAATAGCTTGGACCATTTAAAAAGTTGGCGTGCACGTTTTTATATCAAACGGGCATCAAAATCTATGATCAAATTCCAACTCCAAGAATTTTGTCAAAATTGAAACTCCATCATTCGAATTCGCTAAGGTTTGGCTTCAAGGAAAAGGTGGAATCTTTTAGGCCTCCGTTTGACCAAGTATGAGCAAATTTGAACTCTAAGAAACTGCTTAAAAGTGAAACTCTATCGTGCGGTTTCACTAGGGTTGGGCTTAAAAGGGGTAAAAATAATAGCTCGAAACGTTGCAAAATTTGGCGTGCATGATTATTTATCCAATGGGCATCCAATTCTATAATCAATTTTCTATTCTAATAAATACATCAAAAGTGAAACTCGATCATACATCTTTGTTAGGGTTTGGCTTAAAGGAGCTGAAAATAACTATGAACATCCTAAAAGTTGTTGTGCACACTTATCAACCAAATGAACATCAAAAGAAATGATCAAATTTTAATTCCAAGAAATTTGTAAAAATTGAAACTTTGTTGTGTGATTTCGCAAAGGTTGGGGTTAAAGGGGGTGAAAATAGGTCGGAACGTCACAAAAGTTGGAGTGCATGCTTGTCTATCAAATGGGCATCCAAATCTATGATCAAATTTCAATTGCGAGAAAAATTTTCAAAAGTGAAACTTTGTCGTGCATTTTCGCTAGAGTTCGGGTCCCAAAATAACTCAAAATTCACAAAAATATGTGTGCCTCTTAAATGGGCATCTAAATCTACTTTTAAATTTGATTTCTAAGAAATTGGAAAAAGTGCAACCTTTTAGGCCTTGGTTTGACCAAGTTTGACCAAGGTCCAAAATAGCTCGAAAGCCCCTAAAAGTGTGTATGCATGGTTATCTCTCAAATGGGTATCTAAATTCTCTTTTAAATTTCAATTACAAGAAAGTCGAAAAAATAGCATCTCTTAGACCTTTGCTTGACCAACCTTGAATAACGACCAAAATAACTTCAAATTTCGTGAAAGGTTGTGTGCACTTTTATCTACCAAATGTTAAGATAAATCTAGGATCAAATTCTAGTTCTTAGAAATTAGTCAAAAGTGAAACTCTGTTGTATGGTTTAGAAGGGGTTGGGATTAAAGGGGGTGAAATATTTTGGAACTTCCCAAACTTTCACGTGCACGCTTGTCTATGAAATGGGCATTGAAATCTATGATCAAATTTCAATTATAAGAAACTACTCAAAAGTGAAACTTCGTCACACGTTTTCGCTAGGGTTGGGCTTAAAGGTGGTCAAAATAGCTTTTAACGTTGCAAAAGTTGGCGTGCATGCTTGTTTACCTAATGGGCATTCAAATCTATGATCAAGTTTCAATTCTTAGAAGTTGGTCAAAAGAGAAACTCCATCGTGCGGTTTTGTTATGGTTTGGCTTAAAGGAGTCGAAAATAACTCTGAACATCATGAAAGTTGGCATGCACTATTATCTTCCAAATGCGCATCTAAATCTATGATCAAATTTTAATTTCGAGGAATTGGTCAAGAGTGAAACTCCGTCATGTGGTTTTGCTAAGTTTGGAGTTAAAGGGGGTGAAAATAGCTCAAAACGTCATGAAAGTTGGAGTGCACGGTTATCTATCAAACGGGCATCCAAATCTATGATCAAATTTCAATTCTGAGAAATTGGTCAGAAGTGAAACTCCGTCATGCATTTTGGCTAGAGTTGGGATCGAAGGGGTCCAAATAGCTTGGACCATTCTAAAAGTTGGCGTGCACATTTTTATATTAAACGGGCATCCAAATCTATGATCAAATTTCAACTTCGAGAATTTGGTCAAAAGTGAAACTCCATCATTCAATTTTGCTAAGGTTTGGCCTAAAGGAGGGGAAAATGGCTGAGAAATTGGAAACAAATGCAACCTTTAGGCCTTTGTCACACCAAGTTTGCCTAAGGTCCAAAATAGCTCGAAATCCCCTAAAAGTTTGTATGCATGGTTATCTCTCAAATGGTTACCTAAATTCTCTTTCAAATCTCAATTAAAAGAAAGCAAAAAAATAACATCTCTTAGACCTTTACTTGACCAACCTTGAATAATGACCAAAATAGCTCCGAACATCACGAAAGTTAGCATGCACTCTTATCTACCAAATGCACCGATAAATCTACGATTAAATTTCAATTTTGAGAAATTAGTCAAACGTGAAACTCTGTTCTGTAGTTTTTCTAAGTTTGGGCTTAAAGCGGGTGAAAAAATTTCGCAACGTCATGAAATTTCATGTGCAAGCTTGTCTATCAAATGGACATCCAAATCTATGAGAAAATTTCAATTCTGAGAAACTGCTCAAAAGTGAAACTCTGTCGTGCGGTTTCACTAGGGTTGGGCTTAAAAGGGGTCAAAATAATAGCTTGGAATGTTGCAAAATTTGGCGTGCATGATGATTGTTTATCCAATGGGCATCCAAATCTATGATCAAGTTTCCATTCTAAGAAGTACGTCAAAACTGAACCTCCATCATATATTTTTGTTCGGGTTTGGCTTAAAGGAGCTAAAAATAACTCTGAACATCGTGAAAGTTGGCATGCACACCTATCATCCAAATACGCTTCAAAAGATATGATCAAATTTTAATTCCGATAAATTTGTTAAAAGTGAAACTTCGCCGTGTGGTTTCACAAAGGTTGGCGTTAAAGGGGGTGAAAATAGATCGGACCGTCGCGAAAGTTGGAGTGCATGCTTGAATATCAAATGGGCATCCAAATCTATGATCAAATTTCAATTGTGAGAAAATTGTCAAAAGTGAAACTTCATCATGCATTTTCGCTATAGTTCGGCTTAAAGCAGGTCCAAATAGCATGAAACATTACAAAATTTGTCGTGCACGCTTGTATATCAGACCGGTATCCAAATCTATGAACAAATTTCAATTCTAGGAATTTGGTCAAAAGTGAAACTCCGTCATGCGGTTTCGCATGCACTCTTATCTACCAAATGGACATCTAAATATATGATCATATTTCAATTCTAAGAAATTGGTCAAAGGAGAAACTTTATCGTGCGCCTTCGCTAAGGTTGCACTTAAAGGGAGTGAAATAGCTTTGAACGTCGTGAAATTTAGTGTATACGATTTTTTATTGAAATGGGTACCTAAATCCACTTTCAAATTTCACTTCTGGAAAAGTCAACAAAAGTGCATCTTTTGAACTTTTGTTTGACCATCATTGAATGCGGGCCAAAATAGCTCCAAATCTCATAAAATTAGGTGTCCATGCCTATCTTTGAAATGGGATCTAAATCTACTTTAAAATTTGAATTTTCAGAAAATGGAAAAAATGCAATGTTTTAGGCCTTGGTTTGACGAAGTTTCACCGAGGTCCAAAATGGCTCGCAATCCCAAAAAAATCTACATGTAGGGCTTATCTCTCAAATGGGTACCTAAATACAATTTCAAATTTCAATTTCGAGAAAGTCAAGAAAAGTGCATTTCTTAGAACTTGGCTTGACCAACCTTGACTAAGTGCCGAAATGGGTATCTAAATCTACTTTTAAATTTGATTTCTAAGAAATTGGACTTTTAGGGCTTGGTTTGACCAAGTTTAACCAAGGTCCAAAATAGCTCGAAATCCCCTGAAAGTGTGTATGCATGGTTATCTCTCAAATGGGTACCTAAATTCTCTTCCAAATTTCAATTACAAGAAAGTTGAAAAAATAGCATCTCTTAGACCTTTGCTTGACCAACCTTAAATAATGACCAAAATAACTTCAAACATCGTGAAAGTTGGTGTGCACTGGTATCTACCAAATGCTAAGGTAAATCTACGATCAAATTTTAATTCTGAGAAATTGGTCAAAAGTGAAACTCTGTTGTATGGTTTAGCTGAGGTTGGGATTCAAGGGGTGAAATATTTAGGAACGTCTCGAAATTTCACATGCATGCTTGTATATCAAATGGACATTCAAATCTATGATAAAATTTCAATTATAGGAAATTGTTCAAAAGTGAATCTTTCGTCATGCGTTTTCGCTAGGGTTGGGCTTAAAGGTGGTCAAAATAGCTTGGAACGTTGCGAAAGTTGGCGTGCATGCTTGTTTATCTAATGGGCATCCAAATCTATGATCAAGTTTCAATTTTTAGAAGTTGGTCAAAAGCAAAACTCCATCGTGCGGTTTTGTTAGGGTTTGGCTTAAAGGAGTCAAAAATAACTCTGAACATCATGAAAGTTGGTGAGCACTCTTATCTTCCAAATGCACATCTAAATATATGATCAAATTTTAATTTCGAGAAATTTGTCAAGAGTGAAACTTCGTCATGCGGTTTCACTAAGATTGGGGTTACAGTGGGTGAAAATAGCTGAAAACGTCACGAAAGTTGGAGTGCATGGTTATCTATCAAACATGCATCCAAATCTATGATCAAATTTCGATTCTAAGAAATTAGTCAGAAGTGAAACTCTGTCCGTTCATTTTTGCCAAAGTTGGGCCCGAAAGGGTCCAAATATCTTGGACCATTGCAAAAGTTGGCGTGCACATTTTTATATCAAATGGGCATCCAAATCTATGATCAAATTTCAACTCCGAGAATTTGGTCAAAAATGAAACTCCATCATTCGATTTTGCTAAGGTTTGGCTTAAAGGAGGGGAAAATGGCTTTGAGAAATTGGAAACAAATGCAACGTTTTATGTCTTGGTTTCACCAAGTTTTCCTAAGGTCCAAAATAGATCGAAATACCCTGAAAGTTTGGATTCATGGTTATCTCTCAAATGGGTACCTAAATTCTCTTTCAAATTTCAATTAGAAGAAAGCCGAAAAAATAACATCTCTTAGACCTTTACTTGACCAACCTTGAATAACGACCAAAATAGCTCCAAACATAATTGAAAGTTAGCATGGACTCTTATCTACCAAATGCACTGATAAATCTACGATTAAATTTTAATTTTGAGAAATTAGTCAAACGTGAAACTCTGTTGTGTGGTTTTGCTAAGGTTGGGCTTAAAGGGGCTGAAAATATCTTGGAATGTCTCAAAAGTTTGCATGCACACTTGTTCATCAAATGGGCATCCAAATTTATGATCAAATTTAAATTCTAAGAAACTGCTCGAAAGTGAATCTCTTTCGTGCGGTTTCGACAGGGTTGGGCTTAAAGGGGGTCAAAATAAATCGAAACATTGCAAAATTTGGGGTGCATGCTTGTCTATCAAATATGCATTCAAACCAATGATCAAGTTTCAGTTCTGAGAATTTGGTCAAAGATGAGAGTGCATCTTGCATTTTTGTTAGGGTTTCACTTAAAGATGCCGAAAATAGCTCTCAACATCGTGAAAGTTGGCATGCACTCTTATCTTCCAAATGCGCATTTAAATCAATGATTAAATTTTAATTCCAAGAAATTGGTTAAAAGTGAAACTCCATTGTGCACATTTTTATGTGTGCCTCTTAAATCGGTATCTAAATCTACTTTTAAATTTGATTTGTAATAAATTGGAAAAAAGTGCAACCTTTTCAGCCTTGGTTTGACCAAGTTTGACCAAGGTCCAAAATAGCTCGAAATCCCCTGAAAGTGTGTATGCATGGTTATCTCTAAAATGGGTACCTAAATTCTCTTTCAAATTTCACTTACAATAAAGTCAAAAAAATAGCATCTCTTAGACCTTTGCTTGACCAACCTTGAATAATGACCAAAATAACATCGAACATCATGAAAGTTGGTGTGCACTGTTATCTACCAAATGCTAAGATAAATCTACGATCCAATTTTAATTCTAAGAAATTAGTCAAAAGTGAAACTCTGTTGTATGGTTTCAATGAGGTTGGGATTAAAGGGGCTGAAATATTTTGGAACGTCTCAAAATTTCAGGTGCATGCTTGTCTATCAAATGGGCATTCAAATCTATGATGAAATTTCAATTATATAAAACTGCTCAAAAGTGAAACTTCATCATGCTTTTTCGCTAGGGTTGGGCTTAAAGGTGGTCAAAATAGCTTGAAACATTGTGAAAGTTGGCCTGCATGCTTGTTTATCTAAAGGGCATCCAAATCTATGATCAAGTTTCAATTCTTAGAAGTTGGTCAAAAGCGAAACTCCATCATGCAGTTTTGTTAGCGTTTGGCTTAAAGGAGTTGAAAATAACTCTAAACATCATGAAAGTTGGCGTGGACTCTTATCTTCCAAATGCACATCTAAATCTATGATCAAATTTTAATTTCAAGAAATTTGTCAAGAGTGAAACTCCGTCATGCGGTTTTGCAAACATTGGGGTTACAGGGGGTGAAAATAGCTCAAAACGTCGTGAAAGTTGGAGCGCACGGTTATCTATCAAACAGGCATCCAAATCTATGATCAAATTTCAATTCTAAGAAATTAGTCAGAAGTGAAACTCTGTCGTTCATTTTTGCTAGAGTTGGGCTCGAAGGGGTCCAAATAGCTTGCACCATTGCAAACGTTGTCCTACATGTTCTTATATCAAACGGGCATCCAAATCTATGATCAAATTTCAACTCCAAGAATTTGGTCAAAAGTGAAACTCCATCATTCGATTTCGCTAAGGTTTCGCTTAAAGGAGGGGAAAATGGCTTTGAGAAATTGTAAACAAATGCAACCTTTTAGGGCTTGGTTTCACCAAGTTTGCCTAAGGTCCAAAATAGCTCGAAATCCCCTGAATGTTTGTATGTATGGTTATCTCTTAAATGGGTACCTAAATTCTCTTTCAAATTTCAATTACAAGAAAGCTAAAAAATAACATCTCTTAGACCTTTACATGAACAACCTTGAATAACGACCAAAATAGCTCCGAACATCATGAAAGTTAGCATGCACTCTTATCTACCAAATGCATCGATAAATCTATGATTAAATTTTAATTTTGAGAAATTAGTCAAACGTGAAACTCCGTTGAGCAGTTTTGCTAAGGTTGGGCTTAAAGGGGGTGAAAATATTTTGGAATGTCTCAAAATTTTGCATGCATGCTTGTTCATCGAAAGTGAAACTTCGTCATGCTGTTTCGACAGGGTTGGGCTTAAAGGGGGCAGAATGGCTCGAAACGTCACGAATGTTGGCGTGCATGCTTGTCTATCCAATATGCATCCAAACATATGATCAGGTTTCAATTTTGAGAATTTCGTCAAAGTTGAGACTGCATCATGCAGTTTTGTTAGGGTTTGTCTTAAAGATGCCGAAAATAGCTCTCAACATTGTGAAAGTTCGCATGCACTCTTATTTTCCAAATGCGCGCTTAAATATATGATTAAATTTTAATTCCAAGAAATTGGTTAAAAGTGAAACTTCGTCGTGCACATTTTTATGTGTGCCTCTTAAATGGGTATCTAAATCTACTTATAAATTTTATTTCTAAGAAATTGGAAAAAAATGCAACCTTTTAGTCCTTGGTTTGAACAAGTTTGACCAAGGTCCAAAATAGCTCGAAATCCCCTGAAAGTGTGTATGCATGGCTACCTCTCAAATGGGTACCTAAATTCTCTTTCAAATTTCACTTACAAGAAAATCAGAAAAATATAATCTCTTAGACCTTTGCTTGACCAATCTTGAATAATACCCAAAATAACTTCTAACATCGTGAAAGTTGGTGTGCACTGTTATCTACCAAAATAATTATGAGAAATTAGTCAAAAGTGAAACTCTGTTGTATGGTTTTGCTGAGGTTGGGATTAAAGGGGGTGAAATATTTTGGAATGTCTTGAAATTTCGCGTGCACGATTGTCTATCAAATGTACATTCAAATCTTTGATCAAATTTCAATTATAAGCAACCCCTCAAAAGTGAAACTTGGTCATGCGTTTTCGCTAGGGTTGGGCTTAAAGGTGGTCAAAATAGCTTGGAATGTTGTGAAAGTTGGCATGCATGCTTGTTTATCTAATGGGCATCCAAATCTATAATCAAGTTTCAATTCTTAGAAGTTGGTCAAAAGCAAAACTCGATCGTGCGGTTTTGTTAGGGTTTGGCTTAAAGGAGTCGTAAATAACTCGGAACATCATGAAAGTCATGCGGTTTCGCTAAGATTGGGGTTACATGGGGTGAAAATAGATCAAAACATCGCGAAAGTTGGAGTGCACGGTTATCTATCAAAAGGGCATCCAAATCTATGATCAAATTTCAATTCTGAGAAATTAGTCAGAAGTGAAACTACGTCATTCATTTTAGCTAGAGTTGGGCTCGAAGGGGTCCAAATAGCTCATACCATTGCAAAAGATGGCGTGCACATTTTTATATCAAACAGGCATCCAAATCTATGATCAAATTTCAACTCCAAGAATTTGGTCAAAATTGAAACTCCATCATTCGATTTCGTCAAGGTTTGGCTTAAGGAAAAAGTGCAAACTTTTAGGCCTTGGTTTGACCAAGTATGGGCAAATTTGAATTCTGAGAAACTGCTCAAAAGTGAAACTCTGTCATGTGGTTTCACTAGGGTTGGGCTTAAAAGGGGTCAAAATAATTGCTTGAAACGTTGCAAAATTTGGCATGCATGATCTTTTATCCAATGGGCATCCAAATCTATAATCAAGTTTCTATTCTAAGAACTACGTCAAAAGTGAAACTCGATTGTACAATTTTGTTAGGGTTTGGATTAAAGGAGCTGAAAATAACTATGAACATCGTGAAAGTTGGCATGCACACTTATCATCCAAATGCACATCAAAAGAAATGATCAAATTTTAATTCCGAGAAATTTGTAAAAAGTGAAACTCCGTTGTGCGGTTTCGCAAAGGTTGGGGTTAAAGGGGGTGAAAATAGCTCAGAACATTGTGCAAGTTGGAGTGCACACTTGTCTATCAAATGCGCATCCAAATCTATGATCAAATTTCAAGTGCGAGAAAATTGTCAAAAGTGAAACTTTGTCATGCATTTCACTAGAGTTCGGCTTAAAGTGGGTCCAAATAGCTTGAAACACTGCAAAATTTGGCGTGCACGCTTGTATATCAACCGGGCATCCAAATCTATGATCAAATTTCAATTTTGGGAATTTGGTCAAAAGTGAAACTCAATCATGCGGTTTCGCAAAGGTTTAGATTAAAGGAGGGAAAAAGAGCTCTGAACATCACTAAATTTGGCATGCACTCTGATCTACCAAATGGGCATCTAAATCTATGATAATATTTCAATTCTAATAAATTGGTCAAAAGAGAAACTTTATCGATCGCTTTCACTAAGGTTGCACTTAAAGGGAGTGAAATGGCTCCGAACGTCATAAAAGTTAGCGTGTACCCTTGTTTATTGAAATGGGTAAATAAATCTACTTTCAAATTTCACTTCTTAAAAAGTCAACAAAAGTGCATCTTTTAAGCTTTTGTTTTACCATCCTTGAATGAGGGCCAAAATAGCTCCAAATAGCATAAAATAGGTGTCCATGCCTATCTTTGAAATTGGTATCTAAATCTACTTCTAAATTTGAATTTTAAGAAAATGGGAAAAATGCAACGTTTTAGGCCTTGGTTTCACAAAGTTTGACCAAGGTCCAAAATGACTTGCAATCCCAAAAAAATATACATGTACATATTATCTCTCAAATGGGTACCTAAATACAGTTTCAAATTTCAATTTCGAGAAAGTCACGAAAAGTGCATTTCTTAACTAAGTGCTGAAATAACTCGAAATTCACAAAAATATGTGTGCCTCTTAAATGGGCATCTAAATCTACTTTTAAATTTGATTTCTAAGAAATTGGAAAAAAGTGCAACCTTTTAGGCCTTGGTTTGACCAAGGTCCAAAATAGCTCAAAATCCCCTGAAAGTGTGTATGCATGGTTATCTCTCAAATGGGTATCTAAATTCTTTTTGAAATTTCAATTACAAGAAAGTTGAAAAAATAGCATCTCTTAGACCTTTGCTTGACCAACCTTGAATAATGACCAAAATAACTTTGAACATCGTGAAAGTTGGTGTGCACTGTTATCTACCAAATGTTAAGATAAATCTTCGATCAAATTTTAATTATTAGAAATTAGTCAAAAGTGAAACTCTGTTGTATGGTTTAGATGAGGTTGGGATGAAAGTGGGTGAAATATTTTGGAATGTCTCAAAATTTTGCGTGCATGCCTGTCTATCAAATGGGCATTGAAAATCTATGATCAAATTTCAATTATAAGAAACTACTCAAAAGTGAAACTTTGTCATATGTTTTCGCTAGGGTTGCGCTGAAAGGTAGTCAAAATAGCTTGGAACATTGCAAACATTGGAGTGCATGCTTGTTTATCTAATGGGCATCCAAATCTATGATCAAGTTTCAATTCTTAGAAGTTGGTCAAAAGTGAAACACCATCGTGTGGTTTTGTTAGGGTTTGGCTTAAAGGAGTCGAAAATAACTCTGAACATTATGAAAGATGGGATGCAATCTTATCCTTTGAAAGTGTGTATGCATGGTTATCTCTCAAATGGGTACCTAAATTCTCTTTCAAATTTTAATTACAAGAAAGTAAAAAAAAATAGCATCTCTTAGACCTTTGCTTGACCAACCTTAAATAATGACCAAAATAACTTTGAACATCGTGAAAGTTGGTGTGCACTGGTATCTACCAAAAGTTAAGATAAATCTACGATCAAATTTTAATTCTGAGAAATTAGTCAAAAGTGAAACTCTGCTGTATGGTTTTGCTGAGGTTGGGATTAAAGCGGTGAAATATTTTGGAACGTCTCGAAATTTTTCATGCACGCTTGTCTATCAAATGGGCATTCAAATCTATGATCAAATTTCATTTATAAGAAACTGCTCAAAAGTGAAACTTTGTCAGGCGTTTTCGCTAGGCTTGGGCTTAAAGGTGGTCAAAATAGCTTGAAACGTTGCGAAAGTTGGCATGCATGCTTGTTTATCTAATGGGCATCCAAATCTATGATCAAGTTTCATTTCTTAGAAGTTGGTCAAAAGCGAAACTCCATCGTGCGGTTTTGTTTGGGTTTGGCTTAAAGGAGTCGAAAATAACTCTGAACATCATGAAAGTTGGCGTGCACTCTTATCTTCCAAATGCACATCTAAATCTATGATCAAATTTTAATTCCGAGAATTTTGTCAAGAGTGAAACTCCGTCATGCAGTTTCACTAAGATTGGAGTTACAAGGGGTGAAAATAGCTCAAAACGTCCCGAAAGTTGGACTGCATGGTTATCTATCAAACGGGCATCCAAATCTATGATCAAATTTCAATTATGAGAAATTAGTCAGAAGTGAAACTACGTCGTTCATCTTCGCTAGAGTTGGGCTCGAAGGGGTCCAAATAGCTTGGACCATTGCAAAAGTTGGCGTGCACGTTTTCATATCAAATGGCATCCAAATCTATGATGAAATTTCAACTCCGAGAATTTGGTCAAAAGTGAAACTCCATCATTCAATTTCGCTAAGGTTTGGCTTAAAGGAGGGGAAATTGGCTTTGAGAAATTGGAAACAAATGCAACCTTTTATGTCTTGGCTTCACCAAGTTTGCCTAAGGTCCAAAATAGCATGAAATCCCCTGAAATTTTGTATGCATGGTTATCTCTCAAATGGGTACCTAAATTCTCTTTCAAATTTCAATTACAAGTAAGCCGAAAAAATAACATCTCTTAGACCTTTACTTGACCTTCCTTGAATAACGACCAAAATAGCTCTGAACATAATTGAAAGTTAGCATGGACTCTTATCTACCAAATGCACTGATAAATCTACGATTAAATTTTAATTTTGAGAAAATAGTCAAACGTGAAACTCCGTTGTGCGGTTTCGCTAAGGTTGGGCTTAAAGGGAGTGAAAATATTTTGGAATGTCTCAAATGTTTGCATGCATAGCTCAAAATCCCCTGAAAGTGTGTATGTATGGTTACCTCCCAAATGGTTCCTAAATTTTCTTTTAAATTTCAATTACAAGAAAGTCGAAAAAATAACATCTCTTAGACCTTTGCTTGACCAACCTTGAATAATGACCAAAATAACATCGAACATCGTGAAAGTTGGTGTGCACTGTTATGTACCAAATGCTAAGATAAGTATATGATCAAATTTTAATTCTGAGAAATTAGTCAAAAGTGAAACTCTGTTGTATGGTTTTACTGAGGTTGGGATTAAAGTGGGTGAAATATTTTGGAACGTCTCGAAACTTCGCATGCACGCTTGTCTATCAAATGGGCATTCAAATCTATGATCAAATTTCAATTATATGAAACTACTCAAAAGTGAAACATCATCATGCTTTTTCACTAGGGTTGGGATTAAAGGTGGTCAAAATAGCTTGGAATGTTGCAAAAGTTGGCGTGCATGCTTGTTTATCTAATTGGCATCCAAATCTATCATCAAGTTTCAATTCTTAGAAGTTGGTCAAAAGGGAAATTCCATCATGCGGTTTTGTTAGGGTTTGGCTTAAAGGAGTCAAAAATAACTATGAACATCATGAATGTTGGCATGCACTCTTATCTTCCAAATGCACATCTAAATCTATGATCAAATTTTAATTTCAAGAAATTTGTCAAGAGTGAAACTCCATCATGCGGTTTCACTAAGATTAGGGTTACAGGTGGTGAAAGTAGCTCAAAACGTCGTGAAATTTGGAGTGCACGGTTATCTATCAAATGGGCATCCAAATCTATGATCAAATTTCAATTCTAAGAAATTAGTAAGAAGTGAAACTCTGTCATTCATTTTTGCTAGAGTTGGGCTCGAAGGGGTCCAAATAGCTTGGACCATTGCAAAAGTTGGTGTGCACGTTTTTATATCAAATGGGCATCCAAATCTATGATCAAATTTCAACTCCGAGAATTTGGTCAAAAGTGAAACTCTGTCATTCGATTTCGCTAAGGTTTGGCTTAAAGGAGGGGAAAATGGCTTTGAGAAATTGGAAACAAATGCAACCTTTTAGGGCTTGGTTTCACCAAGTCTGCCTAAGGCCCAAAATAGCTTGAAATCCCCTGAAAGTTTGTATGCATGGTTATCTCTCAAATGGGTACCTAAATTCTCTTTCAAATTTCAATTATAGGAAAGCTGAAAAATTAACATCTCTTAGACCTTTACTTGACCAACCTTGAATAACGACCAAAATAGCTCTGAACATCATGAAAGTTAGCATGCACTCTTATCTACCAAATGCGCCAATAAATATACGATTAAATTTTAATTTTGAGAAATTAGTCAAACGTGAAACTCCGTTGTGCGGTTTTGCTAAGGTTGGGATTAAAAGGCGTGAAAATATTTTGGAATTTCTCAAAAGTTTAGATGCATGCATGTTCATCAAATGGGCATCCAAATTTATGATCAAATTTAAATTCTAAGAAACTACTCGAAAGTGAAACTCCGTTGTGTGGTTTCGACAGGGTTGGGCTTAAGGAGGGTCAAAATAGCTCGAAATGTCGCAAAGGTTGGCGTGCATGCTTCTCTATCCAATATGAATCCAAACATCTGATTAGGTTTCAATTATGAGAATTTGGTCAAAGCTGAGATTGTATCGTGCATTTTTGTTAGCGTTTGGCTTAAAGATGCCGAAAATAGCTCTCAACATTGTGAAAGTTGGCATGCACTCTTATTTTCCAAATGCGCATTTAAATCTATGATTAAAGTTTAATTCCAAGAAATTGGTTAAAAGTGAAACTCCGTCGTGCACGTTTTTATGTGTGCCTCTTAAATGGGTATCTAAATCTACTTTTAAATTTTATTTCTAAGAAAAAAAGTACAACCTTTTAGACCTTGGTTTGACCAAGTTTGACCAAGGTCCAAGATAGCTCAAATTCCAAGATCTCTCAAATGGGTACCTAAATTCTCTTTCAAATTTTGCTTACAAGAAAGTCAAAAAAATAGCATCTCTTAGACCTTTGCTTGAACAACCTTGAATAATGACCACAATAACGTCGAACATCGTGAAAGTTGGTGGGCACTTTTATCTACCAAATGCTAAGATAAATCTACGATCAAATTTTAATTCTGAGAAATTAGTCAAAAGTGAAACTCTGTTGTATGATTTTGCAGAGGTTGGGATTAAAGGGGGTGAAATATTTTGTAATGTCTCAAAATTTCACATGCACGCTTGTCTATCAAATGGACATTCAAATCTATGATCAAATTTGAATTATAAGAAACTGCTCAAAAGTGAAACTTCATCATGCGTTTCCACTGGGGTTGGGCTTAAAGGTTGTCAAAATAGATTGTAACATCATGAAAGTTGGCGTGCATGCTTGTTTATCTAATGGGTATCCAAATCTATGATCAAGTTTTAATTCTTAGAAGTTGGTCAAAAGTGAAACTCCATCGTGTGGTTTTGTTAGGGTTTGGCTTAAAGGAGTCAAAAATAACTCTGAACATCATGAAAGTTGGCGTGCGCTCTTATCTTCCAAATGCGCATCTAAATCTATGATCAAATTTTAATTCCTAAAAATTGGTCAAGAGTGAAACTCCGTCATGTGGTTAAAGGGGGTGAAAATAGCTCAAAACGTCATGAAAGTTGGAGTGCATGGTTATCTATCAAACGGGCATCGAAATCTATGATCAAATTTCAATTCTGAGAAATTGGTCAGAAGTCAAAACTCCATCATGCATTTTCGCTAGAGTTGGGCTCAAAGGGGTCCAAATAGCTCGAACCATTGCAAAAGTTGGCGTGCACATTTTTATACCAAACGGGCATCCAGATCTATGATCAAATTTCAACTCCGAGAATTTGGTCAAAAGTGAAACCCCATCATTCGATTTTGCTAAGGTTTGGCTTAAAGGAGGGGAAATTGGCTTTGAAAAATTGGAAACAAATGCAACCTTTATGTCTTTGTTTCACCAAGTTTTCCTAAGGTCCAAAATAGCTCAAAATCCTCTGAAAGTTTGTATGCATGGTTATCTCTCAAATGGGTACCTAAATTCTCTTTCAAATTTCAATTACAAGAAAGCCGAAAAAATAACATCTCTTAGACCTTTACTTGACCAACCTTGAATAATGACCAAAATAGCTCCAAACATCATGAAAGTTAGCATGGAATCTTATCTACAGAATGCACCGATAAATCTACAATTAAATTTTAATTTTGAGAAATTAGTCAAACGTGAAACTCCGTTGTGCGGTTTTGCTAAGGCTGGGCTTAGAGGGGGTGAAATTTTTTTGGAATGTCTCAGAATATTGCATGCATGGTTGTTCATCAAATGGGTATCCAAATTTATGATCAAATTTAAACTCTAAGAAACTGTTGAAAGTGAAACTCCTTCATGCGGTTTCGACAAGGTTGGGCTTAAAGGGGGTCAAAATAGCTTGGAACGTCGTGAAAGTTGGCGTGCATGCTTGGTTAAAAGTGAAACTCTGTTGTGCACGTTGATTTCTAAGAAATTGGAAAAACGTTCAACCTTTTCGTCCTTGGTTTGACCAAGTTTGACCAAGGTCCAAAATAGATCAAAATCCCCTGAAAGTGTGTATGCATGGTTATCTCTCAAATGGGTACCTAAATTCTCTTTCAAATTTCACTTACAAGAAAGTCGAAAAAATAGCATCTCTTAGACCTTTGATTGACCAACCTTGAATAATGACCAAAATAACATCGAACGTCGTGAAAGTTGGTGTGCACTGTTATGTACCAAATGCTAAGATAAATTTATGATCAAATTTTAATTCTGAGAAATTAGTCAAAAGTGAAACTCTGTTGTATGGTTTTGCTGAGGTTGGGATTAAAGGGGGTGAAATATTTTGGAATGTCTAGAAATTTCACGTGGACACTTGTCTATCAAATGGGCATTTAAATATGTGATCAAATTTCAATTATACGGAATTGCTCACAAGTAAAATTTCATCATGCTTTTTTCGCTAGGGTTCAGCTTAAAGGTGGTCAAAATAGCTTGGAACATTGTGAAAGTTGGCATGCATGCTTGTTTATCCAATGGGCATCCAAATCTATGATCAAGTTTCAATTCTTAGAAGTTGGTCAAAAGCGAAACTCCATCGTGCGGTTTTGTTAGGGTTTGGCTTAAAGGAGTAAAAAATAACTCTAAACATCATGAAATTTGGCATGCACTCTTATCTTCCAAATGCACATCTAAATCTATGATCAAATTTTAATTATCAGAAATTTGTCAAGAGTGAAACACCATCATGCGGTTTTGCTAAGATTGGGGTTACAGGGGGTGAAAATAGCTCAAAACGTTGCGAGAGTTGGAGTGCATGGTTATCTATCAATCGGGCATCCAAATCTATGATCAAATTTGAATTCTAAGAAATTAGTCAGAAGTGAAACTCCATCATTCATTTTCGCTAGAGTTGGGCTCGAAGGGGTCCAAATAGCTCAAACCATTGCAAAAGTTGGCGTGTATGTTTTTATATCAAATGGGCATCCAAATATATGATCAAATTTCAACTCCAAGAATTTGGTCAAAATTGAAACCCCATCATTCGAATTCGCTAAGGTTTGGCTTAAAGGAAAAAGTGCAAGGTTTTAGGCCTTGGTTTGACCAAGTATGAGCAAATTTGAATTCTGAGAAACTGCTCAAAAGTGAAACTCTATCGTGCGGTTTCACTAGGATTCGACTTAAAAGGGGTCAAAATAATAGCTCGAAACGTTGCAAAATTTGGCATGCATGATTGTTTATCCAATGGGCAGCCAAATCTATAATCAAATTTTTGTTCTAAGAAGTACATCAAAAGTGAAACTCGATCATACAATTTTGTTAGGATTTGGCTTAAAGGAGCTGAAAATAACTATGAACATCGTGAAAGTTGGCGTGCACACTTATCATCCAAATGCGCATCAAAAGAAATGATCAAATTTTAATTTCAAGAAATTTGTGAAAACTGAAACTTAGTTGTGCGGTTTCGTAAAGGCTGGGGTTAAAGGGGGTGAAAATAGCTCGAAACGTCACGAAAGTTTGAGTGCATGCTTGTCTATCAAATGGGCATCCAAATCTATGATCAAATTTCAATTGTGAGTAAATTGTCAAAAGTGAAACTTCGTCATGTATTTTCACTAGAGTTCAGCTTAAAGTGGGTCCAAATAGGTCAAAACATTGCAAAATTTGGCGTGCACGCTTGTATATCAACCGGGCATCCAAATCTATGATCAAATTTCAATTTTGGGAATCAGGTCAAAAGTGAAACTCCATCATGCGATTCCGCTAAGGTTTGGCTTAAAGGAGGGAAACAGAGCTCTGAACATCACTAAATTTGGCAGGCACTCTTATCTACCAAATGGGCATCTAAATCTATGATAATATTTAAATTCTAAGAAATTGCTCAAAATAGAAACTTTATCGCTGCATTCGCTAAGGTTGCACTTAAAGGGAATGAAATAGCTCAAAACTTCATGAAAGTTAGCATGTACGCTTGTTTATTGAAATGGGCACATAAATCTACTTTCAAATTTCACTTCTTAAAAAGTCAACAAAAGTGCATCTTTTCAGGTTTTGTTTGACATTCCTTGAATGAGGGCCAAAATATTTCCAAATAGCATAAAATAGGTGTCCATGCCTATCTTTGAAATGGGTATCTAAATCTACTTCAAAATTTGAATTTTAATAAAAAGTGAAAAATGCAATGTTTTAGGCCTTGGTTTGACAAAGTTTGACCGAGGTCCAAAATGGCTTGCAATCCCAAAAAAATCTACATGTAGGGATTATCTCTCAAATGGGTACCTAAATACAGTTTCAAGTTTCAATTTCAAGAAAGTCAAGAAAAGTGCATTTCCTAGAACTTGGTTTGACCAACCTTGATTAAGTGCCGATATGGGTATCTAAATCTACTTTTAAATTTGATTTCTAGTAAATTCGACTTTTAGGCCTTGGTTTGACCATGTTTGACCAATGTACAAAATAGCTCGAAATTCCCTGAAAGTGTGTATGCATGGTTATCTCTCAAATGGCTACCTAAATTCTCTTTCAAATTTCAATTACAAGGAAGTAAAAAAAATAACATCTCTTAGACCTTTGCTTGACCAACCTTAAATAATGACCAAAATAACTTCGTCATGCGTTTTCACTAGGGTTGGGCTTAAACGTGGTCAAAATAGCTTGAAACGTTGCGAAAGTTGGCGTGCATGCTTGTTTATCTCATGGGCATCCAAATATATGATCAAGTTTTAATTCTTAGAAGTTGGTCAAAACTGAAACTCCATCGTGCGGTTTTTTTAGGGTTGGCTTAAAGGTGTCGAAAACAACTCTGAACATGATGAAAGTTGGTGTGCCCTCTTATCTTCCAAATGCACATCTAAATCTATGATCAAATTTTAATTCCGAGAAATTTGTCAAGAGTGAAACTCCATCATGTGGTTTCACTAATATTGGGGCTGCAGGGGGTGAAAATAGCTCAAAACATCGTGAAAGTTGGAGTGCACAGTTATCTATCAAACAGGCATCCAAATCTATGATCAAATTTCAATTCTGAGAAATTAGTCAGAAGTGAAACTCCGTCATTCATTTTCGCTAGAGTTGGGCTCGAAGGGGTCCAAATAGCTCGGACCATTGCAAACGTTGGCGTGCATGTTTTTATATCAAATGGGCATCCCAATCTATGATGAAATTTCAAAAGTGAAACTCCATCATTCGATTTCGCTAAGGTTTGGCTTAAAGGAGGGGAAATTGGCATTGAGAAATTGGAAACAAATGCAACCTTTTATGTCTTGGTTTCACCAATTTTTCCTAAGGTCCAAAATAGCTTGAAATCCCCTGCAAGTTTGTATGCATGGTTATCTCTCAAATGGCTACCTAAATTCTCTTTCAAATTTTAATTACAAGAAAGTCGAAAAAATAACATCTCTTATACCTTTACTTGACCAACCTTGAATAACGACCAAAATAGCTCTGAACATCATAAAAGTTAGCATGGACTCTTATCTACCAAATGCGTCGATAAATCTACGATTAAATTTTAATTTTGAGAAATTAGTCAAACGTGAAACTTCGTTGTGCGGTTTTGCTAAGGTTGGGCTTAAAGGGGGTGAAAATATTTTGGAATGTCTCAAAATTTTGCATGCACGCTTGTTCATCAAATGGGCATCCAAATTTATGATCAAATTTAAATTCTAAGAAACAGCTCGAAAGTGAAACTTCGTCGTGCGGTTTCGACAGGGTTGGGCTTAAATGGGGTCAAAATAGCTTCAAACATCGCGAAAGTTGGCATGCATGCTTGTCTATCCAATATGCATCCAAACATATGATCAGGTTTCAATTCTGAGATTCTAGTCAAAGCTGAGACTGCATCGTGCAGTTTTGTTAGGCTTTGGCTTAAAGATGCCAAAAATAGCTCTCAACATCGTGAAAGTTGGCATGCACTATTATTTTCCAAATGTGCATTTAAATCTGTGAATAAATTTTAATTCCAAGAAATTGGTTAAAAGTGAAACTTCGTCGTGCACGTTTTTATGTGTGCCTCTTAAATGGGTATCTAAATCTACTTTTAAATTTTATTTCTAAGAAATTGGAAAAAAGTGCAACCTTTTAGACCTTGGTTTGACCAAGGTCCACAATAGCTCAAAATCCCCTGAAAGTGTGTATGCATGGTTATCTCTCAAACGGGTACCTAAATTCTCTTTCAAATTTCAGTTACAAGAAAGTTGAAAAAGTAGCATCTCTTCTTATACCTTTACTGGACCAACCTTGAATAATGACCAAAATAACTTTGAACATCATGAAAGTTGGTGGGCACTGTTATCTACCAAATGCTAAGATAAATCTACGATCAAATTTTAATTCTGAGAAATTAGTCAAAAGTGAAACTTTGTTGTATGGTTTTATTGAGGTTGGGATTAAAGGGGGTGAAATATTTTGGAATGTGTTGAAATTCACGTGCACGCTTTTCTATCAAATGGACACTCAAATCTATGATCAAATTTCAATTATAAGAAACTGCTCAAAAGTGAAACTTCATCATGAGTTTCCGCTAGGGTTGGACTTAAAGGTGGTCAAAATAGCTTGGAACATTGCAAAAGTTGGCATGCATGCTTGTTTATCCAATGGGCATCCAAATCTATGATCAAGTTTCAATTGTTAGAAGTTGGTCAAAGGCGAAACTCCATTGTGCGGTTTTGTTGGGGTTTGGCTTAAAGAAGTCGAAAATAACTCTGAACATCATGAAAGTTGGCGTGCACTCTTATCTTCCAAATGCACATCGAAATCTATGATCAAATTTTAATTCTGAGAAATTTGTCAAGAGTGAAACTCCGTCATGTGGTTTCGGTAAGATTGGGGTTAAAGGGGGTGAAAATAGCTCAAAACATCGTGTAAGTTGGAGTGCACGGTTATCTATCAAACATGCATCCAAATATATGATCAAATTTCACTTCTGAGAAATTAGTCAGAAGTGAAATTCCGCCGTGCATTTTTGCTAGAGTTGGGCTCGAAGGGGTCCAAATAGCTCGGACCATTGCAAAAGTTGGAGTGCACATTTTTATATCAAACGGGCATACAAATATATGATCAAATTTCAACTTCGAGAATTTGGTCGAAATTGAAACTCCATCATTCGACTTCACTAAGGTTTGGCTTGATGGAAACAGTTCAAGCTTTTAGGCCTTGGTTTGACCAAGTAGAAACAAATTTGAATTCTGAGAAACTGCTCAAACGTGAAACTCTGTCATGTGGTTTCACTCGGGTTGGGCTTAAAATGGGTCAAAATAATAGCTCAAAATGTTGCAAAATTTGGTGTGCATGATTATTTATCCAATGGGTAGCCAAATCTATAATCAAGTTTCTATTCTAAGAAGCACGTCAAAAGTGAAACTCGATCATACAATTTTGTTAGGGTTTGGTTTAAAGGAGCTGAAAATAACTATGAACATCATGAAAGTTGGCGTGCACACTTATCATCCAAATGTGCATTAAAAGAAATTATCAAATTTTAATTTTGACAAAATTTGTAAAAAGTGAAACTCCATTATGCGGTTTCACAAAGGTTGGGGTTAAAGGGGGTGAAAATAGCTCCAAACATCATGAAAGTTGGAGTGCATTCTTTTCTATCAAATGGGCATCAAAATCTATGATCAAATTTCAATTGTGAGAAAATTGTCAAAAGTGAAACTTCGTTGTGCATTTTCACTACAGTTCAACTTAAAGCGGGTCCAAATAGCATGCACGCTTGTATAGCAACTGGGCATCCAAATCTATGATCAAATTTCAATTCTAGGAATTTGGTCAAAAGTGAAACTCCATCATGCGGTTTCGCTAAGGTTTGGCTTAAAGGAGAGAAAAAGAGCTCTGAACATTACTAAATTTGGCATGCACTCTTATCTACCAAATGGGCATCTAAATCTATGATCATATTTCAATTCTAAGAAATTGGTCAAAAGAGAAACTTCATCGCGCGCTTTCACAAGGTTGCACTTAAAGGGAGTGAAATAGCTCGGAACATCGTGAAAGTTAGAGTGTACGCTTGTTTATTGAAATGGGTACATAAATATACTTTCAAGATTCACTTCTTAAAAAGTCAACAAAAGTGCATCTTTTCAGCTTTTGTTTGACCATACTTGAATGCGGGTCAAAATAGCTCCAAATAGAATAAAATAGGTGTCCATGCCTATCTTTGAAATGGGTATCTAAATCTACTTCGAAATTTGAATTTTAAGAAAATGGGAAAAATGCAACGTTTTAGGCCTTGGTTTGACAAAGTTTGACCGAGGTCCAAAATGGCTCACAATCCCTAAAAAATCTACATGTAGGGACTATCTCTCAAATGGGTACCTAAATACAGTTTCAAATTTCAATTTCAAGAAAGTGAAGAAAAGTTCATTTCTTAGAACTTGGTTTGACCAACCTTGACTAAGTGCCGAAATGGGTATCTAAATCTACTTTTAAATTTGATTTCTAAGAAATTGGACTTTTAGGCCTTGGTTTGACCAAGTTTGACCATGGTCTAAAATAACTCGAAATCCCCTGAAAGTGTGTATGCATGGTTATCTCTCAAATGGCTACCTATATTCTCTTTCAAATTTCACTTACAAGAAAGTCAAAAAAATAGCATCTCTTAGACCTTTGCTTGACCAACCTTGAATAATGACCAAAATAACATCAAACATTGTGAAAGTTGGTGTGCACTGTTATGTACCAAATGCTAAGATAAATCTACGATCAAATTTTAATTCTGAGAAATTAGTCAAAAGTGAAACTCTGTTGTATGGTTTTGCTGAGGTTGGGATTAAAGGGGGTCAAATATTTTGGAACGTCTTGAAATTTCGTGTGCACGCTTGTTTATCAAATGGGCATTTAAATCTATGATCAAATTTCAATTATACAAAACTGCTCAAAAGTGAAACTTCATCATGCTTTTTCGCTAGGGTTGGGCTTAAAGGTGGTCAAAATAGCTTGGAACGTTACGAAAGTAGGTGTGCATGCTTGTTTATCTAATGGGCATCCAAATCTATGATCAAGTTTCAATTCTTAGAAATTGGTCAAAAGCGAACTCCATCATGCGGTTTTGTTAGGGTTTGGCTTAAAAGAGTCAAAAATAACTCTGAACATCATGAAAGTTGGCGTGCACTCTTATCTTCCAAATGCAAATCTAAATCTATGATCAAATTTTAATTTCAAGAAATTTGTCAAGAGTGAAAGTCTGTCATGCAGTTTCGCTAAGATTAGGGTTACTCTATTGTGCTGTTTTGGTAAGGTTAAGCTTAAAGGGCATGAAAATATTTTGGAATGTCTCAAAAGTTTGCATGCACGCTTGTTCATTAAATGGACATCCAAATTTATGATCAAATTTAAATTCTAAGAAACTACTCGAAAGTGCAACTCCTTTGTGCGGTTTCATCAGGGTTGGGCTTAAAAGGGGTCAAAATAGCTCGAAAGGTCACGAAAATTGGCTTGCATGCTTGTCTATCCAATATGCATCCAAACCTATGATTAGATTTCAATTCTGAGAATTTGGTCAAAGATGAGACTGCATCTTGCAGTTTTGTTAGGGTTTGGCTTAAAGATGCCGAAAATAGCTCTCAACATCATGACAGTTGGCATGCACTCTTATCTTCCAAATGTGCATTTAAATCAATGATTAAATTTTAATTCCAAGAAATTGGTTAAAAGTGAAACTCCGTCGTGCACGATTTTGTGTGTGCCTCTTAAATGGTGGGTATCTAAATTTACTTTTAAATTTGATTTCTAAGAAATTGGAAAAAAGTGCAACCTTTTAGGCCTTGGTTTGACCAAGTTTGAGCAAGGTCCAAAATAGCTCGAAATCCCCTGAACGTGTGTATGCATGGTTATCTCTCAAATGGGTACCAAAATTCTCTTTCAAATTTCACATACAAGAAAGTCGAAAAAATAGCATCTCTTAGACCTTTGCTTGACTAACCTTGAATAATGACCAAAATAACTTTGAACATCGTGAAAGTTGGTGTGCCCTGTTATCTACCAAATGCTAAGATAAATCTAGGATAAAATTTTAATTCTGAGAAATTAGTCAAAAATGAAACTCTGTTGTATGGTTTTGCTGAGGTTGGAATTAAAGGGGGTGAAATATTCTGGAATGTCTCGAAATTTCACGTGCATGCTTATCTATCAAATGGACATTCAAATCTATGATCAAATTTCAATTATAAGAAACTGCTCAAAAGTGAAACTTCATCATGCGTTTTCTCTAGGGTTCGGCTTAAAAGTGGTCAAAATATCTTGGAGCGTTGCGAAAGTTGGTGTGCATGCTTGTTTATCTAATGGGCATCCAAATCTATGAACAAGTTTTAATTCTTAGAAGTTGGTCAAAAGAGAAACTCCATTGTGCAATTTTGTTAGGGTTTTGCTTAAAGGAGTCAAAAATAACTCTGAACATCATGAAAGTTGGCGTGCACTCTTATCTTCCAAATCCACATCTAAATCTATGATAAAATTTTAATTCCAAGAAATTTGTCAAGAGTAAAACTCCGTCATGCGGTTTTGCTAAGATTGCGGTTACAGGGGGTGAAAATAGCTCAAAACGTCACAAAAGTTCGAGTGCACAGTTATCTATCAAACGGGCATCCAAATCTATGATCAAATTTCAATTCTGAGAAATTAGTCAGAAGTGAAACTCCGCCATTCATTTTCGCTAAAGTTGGGCTCGAAGGGGTCCAAATAGCATAGACTATTGCAAAAGTTGGCGTGCACGTTTTTATATCAAACGGGCATGCAAATCTATGATCAAATTTTAACTCCGAGAATTTGGTCAAAATTGAAACTTCATCATTTTATTTCACTAAGGTTTGGCTTAAAGGAAAAAGTGCAAACTTTTAGGCCTTGGTTTGACCAAAGATGAGCAAATTTGAATTCTGAGAAACTCCTCAAATGTGAAACTCTAGCGTGCGGTTTCACTTTGGTTGGGATTAAAAGGGGTAAAAATAATAGCTTGAAATGTTGCAAAATTTGGCGTGCATGATTGTTTATCCAATGGACATCCAAATCTATAATCAAGATTCTATTCTAAGAAGTACGTCAAAAGTGAAACTTGATCGTACAATTTTTTTAGTGTTTGGCTTAAAGGAGCTGAAAATAACTATGAACATTGTGAAAGTTGGCGTGCACACTTATCATACAAATGTGCATCAAAAGAAATGATCAAATTTTAATTCCGGGAATTTTGTAAAAAGTGAAACTCCGTTGTGCGGTTTCGCAAAGGTTGGGGTTAAAGGGGGTAAAAATAGGTCGGAACGTCGTGAAAGTTGGAGTGCATGCTTGTCTATCAAATGGGCATCCAAATCTATGATCAAATTTCAATTGCGAGAATATTGTCAAAAGTGAAACTTCGTCATGCATTTTCGCTACAGTTAGACTTAAAGCGGGTCCAAATAGCTCGAAACATTGCAAAACTTAGCATGCACGCTTGTATATCAATCGAGCATCCAAATCTATGAAAGTTGGTGTGCACTGTTATCTACCAAATGTTAAGATAAATCTATGATCAAATTTTAATTCTTAGAAATTAATCAAAAGTGAAACTTTGTTGTATGGTTAAGATGAGGTTGGGATTTAAGGGGGTGAAATATTTTGGAACGTCTCAAAATTTCACGTGCACGCATGTCTATCAAATGGGCATTGAAATCTATGATCAAACTTCAATTATAAGAAACTACTCAAAAGTGAAACTTTGTCATGTGTTTTCGCTAGGGTTGGGCTTAAAGGTGGTCAAAATAACTTGGAACGTTGCAAAAGTTGGCGTGCATGCTTGTTTATCAAATGGGCATCCAAATCTATGATCAAGTTTCAATTCTTAGATGTTGGTCAAAAGCGAAACTCTATCGTGTGGTTTTGTTAAGGTTTGGCTTAAAGGAGTAAAAAATAACTCTGAACATCATGAAAGTTGGTGTTCACTCTTATCTTCCAGATGCGCATCTGAATATATGATCAAATTTTAATTTTGAGAAATTGGTCAAGAGTGAAACTCCATCATGTGGTTTCGCTAACATTGGCGTTAAAGGGGTTGAAAATAGCTCAAAACGTCGTGAAAGTTGGAGTGCACGGTTATCTATCAAACAGGCATCCAAATCTATGATCAAATTTCAATTCTGAGAAATTGGTCAGAAGTGAAACTCCGTCGTGCATTTTCGCTAGAGTTGGGCTCAAAGGGGTCCAAATAGCCTGGACCATTACAAAAGTTGGCGTGCACATTTTCATATCAAGTGGGCATCCAAATCTATGATCAAATTTCAACTTCAAGAATTTGGTCAAAAGTGAAACTGCATCATTCGATTTGGGTAAGGTTTGGCTTAAAGGAGGGGAAAATGGCTGAGAAATTGGAAATAAATGCAACGTTTTAGGCCTTGGTTTCAGCAAGTTTCCCTAAGGTCAAAAATAGCTCAAAATACCCTGAACGTTTGTACGCATGGTTATCTCTCAAATGGTTACCTAAATTCTCTTTCAAATTTCAATTACAAGAAAGCAGAAAATATAACATCTCTTAGACCTTTACTTGACCAACCTTGAATAATGACCAAAAAAGATCCAAACATCATGAAAGTTAGCATGCACTCTTATCTACCATTTGCACCGATAAATCTAGGATTAAATTTTAATTTTAAGAAATTAGTCAAACGTGAAACTCCGTTGTGCAGTTTTGCTAAGGTTGGGATTAAAGTCGATGAAAATATTTTGCAACATCGTGAAATTTCATGTGTAAGCTTGTCTATCAAAAGGACATCCAAATCTATGAGCAAATTTCAATTCTGAGAAACTGTTGAAAAGTGAAACTCTGTTGTGTGGTTTCAATAGGGTTGGGCTTAAAAGCGGTCAAAATAATAGCTCAGAATGTTGCAAAATTTGGCATGCATGATTGTTTATCCAATGGGCATCCAAATCTATGATCAAGTTTCCATTCTAAGAAGTACGTCAAAAGTGAACCTCCATTGTACAGTTCTATTAGGGTTTGGCTTAAAGGAGCTGAAAATAACTCTGAACATCGTGAAAGTTGGCGTGCACACTTATCATCCAAATGTGCATCAAAATATATGATCAAATTTTAATTTCGATAAATTTGTAAAAAGTGAAACTCCGTCTTGCGGTTTCGCAAAGGTTGGGGTTAAAGGAGGTGAAAATAGCTAGGAACGTCATGAAAGTTGGAGTGCACACTTGTCTATCAAATGGGCATCCAAATCTATGATCAAATTTCAGTTGCAAGAAAATTGTCAAAAGTGAAACTTCGTTGTGCATTTTCGCTATAGTTCAGCTTAAAGCAGGTCCAAATAACTTGAAACATTACAAAATTTGGCGTGCAGGCTTGTATATCAAACGGGTATCCAAATCTATGATCAAATTTCAATTCTGGGAATTTGGTCAAAAGTGAAACTCCTTCGTGCGGTTTCGCTAAGGTTTAGCTTAAAGGAGGGAAAAAGAGCTCTGAACATCACTAAATTTGGCATGCACTCTTATCTACCAAATGGGCATCTAAATATATGATCATATTTCAATTATAAGAAATTGGTCAAATGAGAAAGTTTATCATGCGCTTTCGCTAAGGTTGCACTATAAGGGAGTGAAATAGCTCAGAACGTCGTGAAAGTTAGTGTGTACACTTTTTTATTGAAATGGGTACCTAAATCCACTTTCGAATTTCACTTCTTAAAAAGTCAACAAAAGTGCATCTTTTCAACTTTTGTTTGACCATCCCTGAATTAGGGCCAAAATAGCTCCAAATCTCATAAAAATAGGTGTCCATGCCTATCTTTAAAATGGGAATCTAAATCTACTTTAAATTTGAATTTTCAGAAAATGGAAAAAATGCAACGTTTTAGGCCTTGGTTTGACGAAGTTTGATCGAGGTCTAAAATGGCTCGCAATCCCAAAAAAATCTACATGTAGGGATTATCTCTCAAATGGGTACCTAAATATAGTTTCAAATTTCAATTTCGATAAAGTCAAGAAAAGTGCATTTCTTACAACTTGGTTTGACGAAGTTTGACCGAGGTTCAAAATGGCTCACAATCCCAAAAAAATCTACATGTAGTGATTGTCTCTCAAATGGGTACCTAAATACAGTTTCAAATTTCAATTTCGATAAAGTCAAGAAAAGTGCATTTCTTAGAACTTGGTTTGACAAACCTTGACTAAGTGCCGAAATGGGTATCGAAATCCCTTGAAAGTGTGTATGCATGGTTATCTCTCAAATGGGTGCCTAAATTCTCTTTCAAAGATCATTTACAAGAAAGTTGAAAAAATAGCATCTCTTAGACCTTTGCTTGACCAACCTTAAATAATGACCAAAATAACGTCGAACATCGTGAAAGTTGGTGTGCACTGGTATCTACCAAATGCTAAGATAAATCTACGATCAAATTTTAATTCTGAGAAATTAGTCAAAAGTGAAACTCTGTTGTATGGTTTTGCTGAGGTTGGGATTAAAGGGGTGAAATATTTTGGAACGTCTCAAAATTTTGCGTGTGCACTTGTCTATCAAATGGGCATTCAAATCTATGATCAAATTTCAATTATCAGAAACTGCTCAAAAGTGAAACTCCGTCATGCGTTTTTGCTAGGGTTGGGCTTAAAGGTGGTCAAAATAGCTTGGAACGTTGCGAAAGTTCATGTGCATGCTTGTTTATCTAATGGGCATCCAAATCTACGATCAAGTTCAATTCTTAGAAGTTAATCAAAAGCGAAACTCCATCGTGCGGTTTTGTTAGGGTTTGGCTTAAAGGAGTCGAAAATAACTCTGAACATCATGAAAGTTGGCATGCACTCTTATCTTCCAAATGCACATCTAAATCTATGATCAAATTTCAATTCTGAGAAATTGCTCAAAAGTGAAACTCTGTCGTGCAGTTTTCACTAGGGTTGGGCTTAAAAGGGGTCAAAATAATAGCTCGAAATGCTGCAAAATTTGGCGTGCATGATTGTTTATCCATTGGGCATCCAAATCTATGATTAAGTTTCCATTCTAATAAGTACATCAAAAGTGAACCTCCATCATATTGTTTTGTTAGGGTTTGTCTTAAAGGAGCTGAAAATAACTCTAAACATCGTGAATGTTGGTGCGCATACTTATCATCCAAATCCGCATCAAAAGATATGATCAAATTTTAAATTCGATAAATTTGTAAAAATTGAAACTCCGTCATGCGGTTTCACAAAGGTTGGGGTTAAAGGGGGTGAAAATAGCTCGAAACATCGTGAAAGTTGGAATGCACACTTGTCTATCAAATGGGCATCCAAATCTATGATGAAATTTCAATTGTGCGAAAATTGTCAAAAGTGAAACTTCGTCATGCATTTTCGCTATAGTTCGGCTTAAAGCGGGTCCAAATAGTTCGAAACATTACAAAATTTGGCATGCACGGTTGCATATGAAATGGGCATCCAAATCTATGATCAAATTTCAACTTCAAGAATTTGGTCCAAATTGAAACTCCACCATCATTCGATTTCACTAAGGTTTGTCTTAAAGTAAAAAGTGCAAGCTTTTAGGTCTTGGTTTGACCAAGTATGAGAAAAATTGAATTCTGAGAAACTCCTCAAAAGTGAAACTCGGTCATGCGGTTTCACTAGGGTTGGGCTTAAAAGGGGTCAAAATAATAGCTCGAAACATTGCAAAATTTGGCGTGCATGATTGTTTATCCAATGGGAATCCAAATATATAATCAAGTTTCTATTCTAAGAAGTACGTCAAAAGTGAAACTCAATCGTACAATTTTGTTAGGGTTTGGCTTAAAGGAGCTGAAAATGACTATGAACATAGTGAAAGTTTGCATGCACACTTATCATCCAAATGTGCATCAAAAGAAATGATCAAATTTTAATTCCAAGAAATTTGAAAAAAGTGAAACTCCGTTGTGCTGTTTCACAAAGGTTGGGGTTAAAGGGGGTGAAAATAGCTTGGAACATCACGAAAGTTGGAGTGCATGCTTGTATATCAAATGGGCATCCAAATCTATGATCAAATTTCAATTTTCCAGAAAATTGTCAAAAGTGAAACTTTGTCGTGCATTTTTGCTACGGCTTAAAGCAGGTCCAAATAGCTCGAAAGATTGCAAAAGTTGGCATGCATGCTTGTATATCAACCCGCCATCCAAATCTATGATCAAATTTCAATTCTAGAAATTTGGTCAAAAGTGAAACTCCATCAAGCGGTTTCGATAAGGTTTGGCTTAAAGGAGGGAAAAAGAGCTCTGAACATCACTAAGTTTGGCATGCACTCTTATCTACCAAATGGGCATCTAAATCTATGATGATATTTCAATTCTATGAAATTGGTCAAAAGAGAAACTTTATCGTGCACTTTCGCTAAGGTTGCACTTAAAGGGAGTGAAATAGGTCGGAACATCGTGAAAGTTAGTGTGTACGCTTGTTTATTGAAATGGGTACATAAATCTACTTTCAAATTTCACTTCTTAAAAAGTCAACAAAAATGCATCTTTTCAGCTTTTCTTTGACCATCCTTGAATGAGGGCCAAAATAGCTCCAAATAGCAGAGAAATAGGTGTCCATGCCTATCTTTGAAATGGGTATCTAAATCTACTTCAAAATTTGAATTTTAGGAAAATGGGAAAATGCAACATTTTAGGCCTTGGTTTGACAAAGTTTGACCGAGGTCCAAAAATGGCTCGTAATCCCAAAAAAATCTACATGTAGGGATTATCTCTCAAATGGGTACCTAAATACGGTTTCAAATTTCAATTTCGAGAAAGTCAAGAAAAGTGTATTTCTTTTAACTTGGTTTGACCAACCTTAACTAAGTGCCGAAATAACTTGAAATTCACAAAAATATGTGTGCCTCTTAAATGGGCATCTAAATCTACTTTTAAATTTGATTTCTAAGAAATTGGAAAAAGTGCAACCTTTTAGGCCTTGGTTTGACCAAGTTTGACCAAGGTCCAAATAGCTCGAAATCCCCTGAAAGTGTGTATGCATGGTTATCTAAATTCTCTTTGAAATTTCAATTACAAGAAAGTCGAAAAAAATAGCATCTCTTAGACCTTTGCTTGACCAACCTTGAATAACGACCAAAATAACTTCAAATATCGTGAAAGTTGGTGTGCACTGTTGTCTACCAAATGTTATGATAAAACTACGATCAAATTTTAATTTTTAGAAATTAGTCAAAAGTGAAACTCTGTCGTATGGTTTAGATGAGGTTGGGATTGAAGGGGGTGAAATATTTTGGAACGTCTCAAAATTTCGGGTGCACGCTTGTCTATCAAATGGGCATTGAAATCTATGATAAAATTTAAATTATAATAAACTACTCAAAAGTGAAACTTCGTAATGCGTTTTTGCTAGGGTTGGGGTTAAAGGTGGTCAAAATAGCTTGGAATGTTGCAAACGTTGGTGTGCATGCTTGTTTATCTAATGGGCATCCAAATCTATGATCAAGTTTCAATTCTTAGAAGTTGGTCAAAAGCGAAAATCGATCGTGCGGTTTTGTTAGGGTTTGGCTTAAAGGAGTTGAAAATAACTCTGAACATCATGAAAGTTGGCATGCACTCTTATCTTCCAAACGCACATCTAACTCTATAATAAAATTTTAATTCTGAGAAATTTTAATTTCAATTTTTAATTCACGAAATTTCTCATGCACTCTTATCTAACTAGAAATCTCACAAAAATATGTGTGCACGCCTATCTACCAGATGAGAATATCACTGCTTTCAATAAGGTTGCACTTAAAGGGAGTGAAAATAGATCGAAACGTTACGAAAGTTGGCATGTATCTCTCAAATTGGTCAGAAGTGAAACTCTGTCGTGCATTTTCGCTAGAGTTGGGATCGAAGGGGTCGAAATAGCTCAGACCATTGCAAAAGTTAGCGTGCATGTTTTTATATCAAACGAGCATCCAAATCTATGATCAAATTTCAACTCCAAGAATTTGGTCAAAAGTGAAACTCCATCATTCGATTTTGCCAAGGTTTGGCCTAAAGGAGGGGAAAATGGCTGAGAAATTGGAAACAAATGTAACCTTTTAGCCCTTGGTTTCACCAAGTTTGCCTAAGGTCCAAAATAGCTCGAAATCCCCTAAAATTTTGTATGCATGGTTATCTCTCAAATGGTTACCTAAGTTCTCTTTTAAATTTCAATTACAAGAAAGCCGAAAAAATAACATCTCTTAGACCTTTACTTGACCAACCTTGAATAACGACCAAAACAGCTATGAACATCATGAAATTTAGCATGCTCTCTTATCTACCAAATGTGCCGATAAATCTAGGATTAAATTTTAATTTTGAGAAATTAGTCAAACATGAAACTCCGTTGTGCAGTTTTGCTAAGGTTGGGGTTAAAGCGGGTGAAAATATTTCGCAACGTCGTGAAATTTATGTGTAATCTTTTCTATCAAATGGACATCCAAATCTATGAGCAAATTTTAATTCTGAGAAACTGCTCAAAATTGAAACTCTGTCGTGCAGTTTCACTAGGGTTGGGCTTAAAAGGGGTCAAAATAATAGCTCGGAATGTTGCAAAATTTGGCGTCCATGATTATTTATCCAATGGGCATCCAAATCTATGATCAAGTTTCCATTCTAAGAAGTACATCAAAAGTGAACCTCCATCGTACAGATTTGTTAGGGTTTGCCTTAAAGGAACTGAAAATAACTCTGAACATCGTGAAAGTTGGTGTGCACACTTATCATCCAAATGTGCATCAAAAGATATGATCAAATTTTAATTCTGATAAATTTGTAAAAAGTGAAACTCCGTCATGCGGTTTCACAAAGGTTGGGGTTAACGGGGGTGAAAATAGCTCGCAACGTCATGAAAGTTGGAGTGCACGCTTGTCTACCAAATGGGCATCCAAATCTATGATCAAATTTCAATTGCGAGAAAATTGTCAAAAGTGAAACTTCGTCGTGCATTTTCTCTATAGTTCGGCTTAAAGCGGGTCCAAATAGCTCAAAACATTACAAAATTTGGCTTGCACGCTTGTATATCAAATGGGTATCCAAATATATGATCAAATTTCAATTCTGAGAATTTGTTCAAAAGTGAAACTCCGTCATGCGATTTCACTAAGGTTTAGCATAAAGGAGGGAAAAAGAGCTCTGAACATCACTAAATTTGGCATGCACTCTTATCTACCAAATGGGCATCTAAATATATGATGATATTTCAATTCTAAGAAATTGGTCAAACGAGAAACTTTATCGTGCGCTTTCGCTAAGGTTGCACTTAGAGGGAGTGAAATAGGTCGAAACGTTGCAAAAGTTAGTGTGTACACTAGTTTATTGAAACGGGTACCTAAATACACTTTCAAATTTCACTTCTGAAAAAGTCAACAAAAGTGCATCTTTTCAACTTTTGTTTGACCATCCTTGAATGAGGGCCAAAATAGCTCCAAATATCTTAAAAATAGGTGTCCATGCCTATCGTTGAAATGGGTATCTAAATCTACTTTAAAATTTGAAATTTCAAAAAATGGAAAAAATGCAACGTTTTAGGCCTTGGTTTGACGAAGTTTGACCGAAGTCCAAAATGGCTCGCAATCCCCAAAAAATATACATGTAGGGATTATCTCTCAAATGGGTACCTAAATACAGTTTCAAATTTCAATTTCAATAAAGTCAAGAAAAGTGCATTTCTTAGAACTTGGTTTTACCAACCCTGACTAAGTGCCGAAATGGGTATCTAAATTTACTTTTAAAATTGATTTCTAAGAAATTGGACTTTTAGGCCTTGGTTTGACCAAGTTTGACGAAGGTCCAAAATAGCTCAAAATCCCCTAAAAGTGTGTATGCATGGTTATCTCTCAAATGGGTACCTAAATTCTCTTTAAAATTTCGTTTACAAGAAAGTTGAAAAAATAGCATCTCTTAGACCTTTGCTTGACCAACCTTAAATAATGACCAAAATAACCCCGAACATCGTGAAAGTTGGTGTGCACTGGTATCTACCAAATGCTAAGATAAATCTATGATCAAATTTTAATTTTGAGAAATTAGTCAAAAGTGAAACTCTGTTGTATGGTTTTGCTGAGATTGGGATTAAAAGGGTGAAATATTTTGGAACGTCTCGAAATTTCGTGTGTACGCTTGTCTATCAAATGGGCATTCAATTCTATTATCAAATTTCAATTATAAGAAACTGCTCAAAAGAGAAACTTTGTCATGCGTTTTCGCAAGGGTTGGGCTTAAAGGTGGTCAAAATAGCTTAAAACGTTGTGAACGTTCGTGTGCATGCTTTTTTATCTAATGGGTATCGAAATCTATGATCAAGTTTCAATTCTTAGAAGTTGGTCAAAAGTGAAACTCCATCGTGCGGTTTTGTTAGGGTTTGGCTTAAAGGATTCGAAAATAACTCTGAACATCATGAAAGTTGGCATGCACTCTTATCTTCCAAATGCACATATAAATCTATGATCGAATTTCAATTCTAAGAAACTGCTCAAAGTGAAACTCTGTCATGCGGTTTCACTAGGTTTGGGCTTAAAAGGGGTCAAAATAATAGCTCGGAACGTTGCAAAATTTGGCGTGCATGATTGTTTATCCAATGGGCATCCAAATTTATGATCAAGTTTCCATTCAAATAAGTACATCAAAAGTGAACCTCCATGGTACAGTTTTGTTAGAGTTTGGCTTAAAGGAGCTGAAAATAACTCTGAACATCGTTGAAGTTGGCGTGCACACTTATCATCCAAATGCACATCAAAAGATATGATGAAATTTTAATTCTGATAAATTTGTAAAAAGTGAAACTCCGTCGTGCGGTTTCGCAAAGGTTGGGGATAAAGGGAATGAAAATAGCTCGAAATGTCGTGAAAGTTGGAGTGCACGCTTGTCTATCAAATGGGTAGCCAAATCTATGATCAAGTTTCCATTTTAAGAAGTACGTCAAAAGTGAACCTCCATCGTACAATTTTGTTAGGTTTTGGCTTAAAGGAGCTGAAAATAACTCTGAACATCATGAAAGTTGGCGTGCACACTTATCATCCAAATGCGCATCAAAAGATATGATCAAATTTTAATTCCGATAAATTTTTAAAAAGTGAAACTTTGTCTTGCGGTTTCACAAAAGTTGGGGTTAACGGGGGTGAAAATAGCTCACAATGTCGTGAAAGTTGGAGTGCACGCTTGTCTATTAAATGGGCAGCCAAATCTATGATCAAATTTCAATTGTGAGAAAATTGTCTAAAGTGAAACTTCGTCGTGCATTTTTGCAATAGTTCGGCTTAAAGCAGGTCCAAATAGCTCAAAACATTACAAAATTTGGCTTGCACGCTTGTATATCAAACGGGTATCCAAATCTATGATCAAAATTCAATTATGGAAATTTGGTAAAAAGTGAAACTCCGTCGTGTGGTTTCGCTAAGGTTTAGCTTAAAGGAGGGAAAAAGAGCTCTGAACATCACTAAATTTGGCATCCACTCTTATCTACCAAATGGGCATCTAAATATATGATGATATTTCAATTCTAAGAAATAGGTCAAACGAGAAACTTTATCATGCGCTTTTGCTAAGGTTGCACCTAAATGGAGTGAAATAGCTTGGAACGTCGTGAAAGTTAGTGTGTACACTTGTTTATTGAAATGGGTACCTAAATCCACTTTCAAATTTCACTTTCGAAAAAGTCAACGAAAGTGCATCTTTTCAACTTTTGTTTGACCATCCTTGAATGAGGGCCAAAATAACTCCAAATCTCATAAAAATAGGTGTCCATGCCTATCTTTGAAATGGGTATCTAAATCTACTTTAAAATTTGAATTTTCAGAAAATGGGAGAAATGCAACATTTTAGGCCTTGGTTTGATGAAGCTTGACTGAGGTCTAAAATGGCTCGCAATCCCAAAAAAATATGCATGTAGGGATTATCTCACAAATGGTTACCTAAATACAGTTTCAAATTTCAATTTCGATAAAGTCAAGAAAAGTGCATTTCTTAGAACCTGGTTTGACCAAGCTTGACTAAGTGTCGAAATGGGTATCTAAATCTACTTTTAAATTTGATTTATAAGAAATTGGACTTTTAGGCCTTTGTTTGACCAAGTTTGACGAAGGTCTAAAATAGCTCGAAATCCCCTGAAAGTGTTTATGCATGGTTATCTCTCAAATGGGTACCTAAATTCTCTTTAAAATTTCAATTACAAGAAAGTTGAAAAAATAGCATCGCTTAGACCTTTGCTTCACCAACCTTAAATAATGACCAAAATAACTTCAAACATCGTGAAAGTTGGTGTGCACTAGTATCTACCAAATTCTAAGATAAATCTACGATCAAATTTTAATTCTGAGAAATCAGTCAAAACTGAAACTCTGTTGTATGGTTTTACTGAGGCTGGGATTAAAGGGGTGAAATATTTTGGAACGTCTCAAAATTTTGTGTGTACGCTTGTCTATCAAATGGGCATTCAAATCTATGATCAAATTTCAATTATAAGAAACTGCACAAAAGTGAAACTTCGTCATGCGTTTTCACTAGGGTTGGGCTTAAAGGTGGTCAAAATAGCTTGTAACGTTGCGAAAGTTCATGTGCATGCTTGTTTATCTAATGGGCATCCAAATCTATGATCAAGTTTCAATTCTTAGAAGTTGGTCAAAAGCGAAACTCCATCTTACGGTTTTGTTAGGGTTTGGCTTAAAGGAGTCGAAAATAGCTCTGAACATTATGAAAATTGGTGTGCACTCTTATCTTCCAAATGCACATCTAAATCTATGATCAAATTTCAATTCTGGGAAACTTCTCAAAAGTGAAACTCTGTCGTGTGGTTTCACTAGGGTTGGGATTAAAACGGGTCAAAATAGTAGCTCGAAACATTGGAAAATTTGGCGTGCATGATTTTTTATCCAATGGGCATCCAAATCTATGGTCAAGTTTTCATTCTAATAAGTACGTCAAAAGTGAACCTCCATGGTACAGTTTTATTAGAGTTTGGCTTAAAGGAGCTGAAAATAACTTTGAACATCGTGAAAGTCGGCGTGCACACTTATCATCTAAATGCACATCAAAAGATATGATGAAATTTTGATTCCGATAAATTTGTAAAAAGTGAAACTCCGTCATGCGATTTCGCAAAGGTCGGGGTTAAAGGGTGCGAAAATAGCTCAGAACGCCGCAAAAGTTGGAGTGCACACTTGTCTATCAAATGGGTAGCCAAATCTATGATCAAATTTCAATTGCGAGAAAATTGTCAAAAGTGAAACTTCGTCATGCATTTTAACTATCGTTCAGCATAAAGCGGGTCCAAATAGCTCAAAACATTACAAAATTTGGCATGCATGCTTGTATATCAAACGGGCATCCTAATCTATGATCAAATTTCAACTCCGAGAATTTGGTCAAAATTGAAACTCCATCATTCGATTTCACTAAGGTTTGGCTTAAAGGAAAAAGTGCAAGCTTTTTAGGCCATTGTTTGACCAAGTATGAGCAAATTTGAATTCTAAGAAACTGCTCAAAAGCAAAACTTTGTCATGTGGTTTCACTAGGGTTGGGCTTAAAATGGGTCAAAATAATAGCTAGAAACGTTGCAAAATTTGGCGTGCATGATTGTTTATCCAATGGGCATCCAAATCCATAATCAAGTTTGTATTCTAAGAAGTACATCAAAAGTGAAACTCGATCCTACAATTTTGTTAGGGTTTGGCTTAAAGGAGCTGAAAATAACTATGAACATCGTGAAAGTTGGCATGCACACTTATCATCCAAATGCGCATCAAAAGAAATGATCAAATTTTAATTCCAAGAAATTTGTAAAAAGTGAAACTCTGTTGTGCAGTTTCGCAAAGGTTGGGGTTAAAGGGGCTGAAAATAGCTCTGAACGTCATGAAAGTTGGAGTGCATGCTTGTTTATCCAATGGGAATCTAAATCTATGATCAAATTTCAATTGTGAGAAAATTGTCAAAAGTGAAACTTCCTCGTGCATTTTCGCTAGAGCTTGGCTTAATGCAGGTCCAAATATCTCGAAACATTGCAAAATTTGGCGTGCATGCTTGTATATCAACCCGGCATCCAAATCTATGATCAAATTTCAATTCTGGGAATTTGGTCAAAAGTGAAACTCCATCATGCGGTTTCGCTAAGGTTTGGCTTAAAGGAGGGAAAAAGAGGTCTGAACATGACTAAATTTGGCATGCACTCTTATCCACCAAATGGGCGTCTAAATCTATGATCATATTTCAATTTTAAGAAATTGGTCAAAAGAGAAACTTTATCGTGTGCTTTCGCTAAGGTTGCACTTAAAGGGAGTGAAATAGCTCAGAACATCGTGAAAGTTAGTGTGTACACTTGTTTATTGAAATGGGTAACCAAATCCACTTTCAAATTTCACTTCTGAAAAAGTCAACAAAGGTGCATCTTTTCAGCTTTTGTTTGACCTTCCTTGAATGCAGGCCAAAATAGATCCAAATCTCATAAAAATAGGTGCCCATGCCTACCTTTGAAATGGGTATCTAAATCTACTTTAGAATTTGAATTTTCAGAAAATGGAAAAAATGCAACGTTTTAGGCCTTGGTTTCACGAAGTTTGACCGATGTCCAAAATGGCTCGCAATCCCAAAGAAATTTACTTGTAGGGATTATCTCTCAAATGGGTACCTAAATACAGTTTCAAATTTCAACTTCGATAAAGTCAATAAAAGTGCATTTCTTAGAACTTGGTTTGACCAACCTTGACTAAGTGCCAAAATGGGTATCTAAATCTACTTTTAAATTTGATTTCTAAGAAATTGGACTTTTAGGCCTTGGTTTGACCAAGTTTGACGAAGGTCCAAAATAGCTCGAAATCCCCTGAAAGTGTGTATGCATGGTTATCTCTCAAATGGGTACCTAAATTCTCTTTCAAATTTCAATTACAAGAATGTTGAAAAAATAGCATCTCTTAGACCTTTGCTTGACCAACCTTATAAATAATGACCAAAATAACTTCAAACATCATGAAAGTTGGTGTGCACTGGTATATACCAAATGCGAAGATAAATCTACTATCAAATTTTAATTCTGAGAAATTCATCAAAAGTGATCAAGTTTCAATGGGCATCAAAATCTATGACCAAGTTTCAATTCTTAGAAGTTGGTCAAAAGTGAAACTCCATCGTGCGGTTTTGTTAGGGTTTGGCTTAAAGGAGTCGAAAATAACTTTGAACATCATGAAAGTTGTCCTGCACTCTTATCTTCCAAATGCACATCTAAATCTATGATCAAATTTCAATTCTGAGAAACTGCTCAAAAGTAAAGCTCTGTCGTGCGGTTTCACTAGGGTTGGGCTTAAAAGGGGTCAAAATAAAAGCTCGAAACGTTGCAAATTTGGCATGCATGATTGATTATCTAATGGGCATCCAAATCTAAGATCAAGTTTCCATTCTAATAACTACGTCAAAAGTGAACCTCCATCGTACAGTTTTGTTAGGGTTTGGCTTAAAGGAGCTGAAAATAACTCTAAACATCATGAAAGTTGGCGTGCACACTTATCAGCCAAATGCAGATCAAGAGATATGATCAAATTTTAATTCCGATAAATTTGTAAAAAGCGAAACTTTGTCGTGCAGTTTCACAAAGGTTGGGGTTAAAGGGGGTGAAAATAGCTTGAAACATTGCGAAAGTTGGAGTGCACGCTTGTCTATCAAATGGGCATCCAAATCTATGATCAAATTTAAATTGCGACAAAATTGTCAAAAGTGAAACTTCATCGTGAATTTTCGCTATAGTTTGGCTTAAAGCGGATCCAAATAGCTCGAAACATTACAAAATTTTGCATGCACGCTTGTATATCAAACGGGCATCCAAATCTATGATCAAATTTTAACTCCGAGAATTTGGTCCAAATTGAAACTCCACCATTCGATTTCACTAAGGTTTGGCTTAAAGGAGAAAGTGCAAGATTTTAGGCCTTGGTTTGACCAAGTATGAGCAAATTTGAATTTTGAGAAACTACTCAAAAGTGAAACTCTGTCATGCGGTTTCACTAGGGTTGGGCTTAAAAGGGGTCAAAATAATAGCTCGAAACGTTGCATGATTTGGCATACATGATTGTTTATCCAATGGGCATCCAAATATATAATCAAGTTTCTATTCTAAGAAGTATGTCAAAAGTGAAACTCGATCGTACAATTTGGGGTGCACACTTATCATCCAAATGCGCATCAAAAGAAATGATCAAATTTTGATTCCGAGATATTTGTAAAAAGTGAAACTCCATTGTGCAGTTTCATAAAGGCTAGGGTTAAAGGGGGTGAAAATAGCTCGAAACGTTGTGAAAGTTGGAGTGCATGCTTATCTATCAAATGGGCATCGAAATCTATGATCAAATTTCAATTGCGAGAAAATTATCAAAAGTGAAACTTCGTCGTGCATTTTCGCTTGAGTTTGGCTTAAAGCGGGTCAAATTAGCTCGAAACATTACAAAATTTGGCATGCACGCTCGTATATCAACCTAGCATCCAAATCTATGATCAAATTTCTATTCTGGGAATTTGGTCAAAATTTAAACTCCATCATGCGGTTTCACTAAGGTTTGGCTTAATGGAGGGAAAAAGAGCTCTGAACATCATTGAATTTGGCATGCACTCTTATCTACCAAATGGGCATCTAAATCTATGATCATATTTACAATTATAAGAAATTGGTCAAAAGAGAAACTTTATCGTGCGCTTTAGCTAAGGTTGCACTTAAAGGGAGTGAAATAGTTCAGAACGTCGCAAAAGTTAGCGTGTATGCTTGTTTATTGAAATGGGTACATAAATCTACTTTCAAATTTCACTTCTTAAAAAGTCAACAAAAATGCATCTTTTCATCTTTTGTTTGACCGTCCTTGAATGCGGGCCAAAATAGCTCCGAATAGTAAAATAATAGGTGTCCATGCCTATCTTTGAAATGGGTATCTAAATCTACTTCAAAATTTGAATTTTAAGAAAATGGGAAAAAATGCAATGTTTTAGGCCTTGGTTTGACAAAGTTTGACTGAGGTCCAAAATGGCTCGCAATCCCAAAAAATCTACATGTAGGGATTATCTCTCAAACGGGTACCTAAATACAGTTTCAAATTTCAATTTCGAGAAACTCAAGAAAAGTGCATTTCTTACAACTTGGTTTGACCAACCTTTACTAAGTGCCAAAATAATTCGAAATTCGCAAAAATATTTGTGCCTCTTAAATGGGCATCCAAATCTACTTTTAAATTTGATTTCTAAGAAGTTAGAAAAAGTGCAACCTTTTAGGTCTTGGTTTGACCAAGTTTGACCAAGGTCCAAAATAGCTTGAAATCCCCTGAAAGTGTGTATGCATGGTTATCTCTCAAATGGGTACCTAAATTCTCTTTCAAATTTCACTTACAAAAAAGTCAAAAAAATAGCATATCTTAGACCAAAATAACATCAAATTTTAATTCTGAGAAATTAGTCAAAAGTGAAACTCTGTTGTATAGTTTTGCTGAGGTTGGCATTAAAGGGGGTGAAATATTTTGGAACGTCTTGAAATTTCACATCCATGTTTATCAAATGGACATTCAAATCTATGGTCAAATTTCAATTGCAAGAAACCAGTCAAAAGAGAAACTTCGTCATGCATTTTCGCTAGGGTTGGGCTTAAAGGTGGTCAAAATAGCTTGGAACATTGCGAAAGTTGGCGTGCATGCTTGTTTATCTAATGGGCATCCAAATCTATAATCAAGATTCAATTCTTAGAAGTTGGTTAAAAGCGAAAATCCATCGTAGGGTTTTGTTAGGGTTTGGCTTAAAGGAGTCAAAAATAACTCTCAACATCATGAATGTTGGCGTGCACTCTTATCTTCCAAATGCACATCTAAATCTATGATCAAATTTTAATTCTAAGAAATTTGTCAAGAGTGAAACTCCGTCATGCGGTTTCAATAAGATTGGGGTTATAGGGGGTGAAAATAGCTCAAAACGTCCCGAAAGTTGGCGTCCACGGTTATCTATCAAACGGGAATCTAAATCGACGATCAAATTTCAATTATGAGAAACTAGTAAGAAGTGAAACTCTATCGTTCATTTTCGCTAGAGTTGGGCTTGAAATTGAAACTTCGTCATGCGGTTTCGCTAAGATTGGGTTATAGTGGGTTAAAATAGCTCGAAACGAAGTGAATGTTCGAGTGCCCCGTTATCTATCAAACGGGCATCCAAATATATGATCAGAAGTTAAACTCCATCGTTCATTTTCGCTAGAGTTGGGCTCGAAGGGGTCCAAATAGCTCGGACCATTGCAAAAGTTGGCGTGCATGTTTTTATATCAAACGGGCATCCAAATCTATGATCAAATTTCAACTCCAAGAATTTTAAAATTGAAACTCCATCATTTGAATTCGCTACGGTTTGGCTTCAAGGAAAAGGTGCAAGCTTTTAGGCCTTGGTTTGACCAAGTATGAGCAAATTTGAATTCTGAGAAACTGCTGAAAAGTGAAACTCTGTCATGTGGTTTCACTAGGGTTGGGCTTAAAAGGGGTAAAAATAATAGCTCGAAATGTTGCAAAATTTGGCGTACATGATTATTTATCCAATGGGCATCCAATTCTATAATCAAGTTTCTATTCTAAGAAATACATCAAAAGTGAAACTCAATCATACATCTTTGTTAGGGATTGGCCTAAAGGAGCTGAAAATAACTATGAACATCCTGAAAGCTGTTGTGCACACTTATCAACCAAATGCGCATCAAAAGAAATGATCAAAATTTAATTCCGAGAAATTTGTAAAAAGTGAAACTCTGTTGTGTGGTTTCACAAAGGTTGGGGTTAAAGGGGGTGAAAATAGCTCGAAACGTCACAAAATTTAAAGTGCATGCTTCTCTATCAAATGGGCATCCAAATCTATGATTAAATTTCAATTGCGAGAAAAATTGTCAAAAGTGAAACTTTGTCGTGCATTTTCACTACAATTCGGCTTAAAGCGGGTACAAATAGCTCGAAACATTACAAAATTTGGCGTGCAGACTTGTATATCAACTGGGAATCTAAATCTATGATCAAATTTCAATTCTGGGAATTTGGTCAAAACTGAAACTCCATCATGCAGTTTCGCTAAGGTTTGGCTTAAAGGAGGGTTAAAGAACTCTGAACATCACTAAATTTGGCATGCACTCTTATCTACCAAATGGGCATCTAAATCTATGATCATATTTCAAATCTAAGAAATTGGTCAAAAGAGAAACTTTATCGCGCGCTTTCGTTAAGGTTGCACTTAAAGGGAGTGAAATAGCTCAGAACGTCGCGAAAGTTAGCGTGTACGCTTGTTTATTGAAATGGGTACATAAATTTACTTTCAAATTTCACTTCTTAAAAGGTCAACAAAAGTGCATATTTTCAGCTTTTGTTTGACCATCCTTGAATGAGGGCCAAAATAGCTCCAAATAGCATAAAAATAGGTGTCCATGCCTATCTTTGAAATGGGTATCTAAATCTACTTCAAAATTTGAATTTTAAGAAAATGAGAAAAATGCAACGTTTTAGGCCTTGGTTTGAAAAAGTTTGACTGAGGTCCAAAATGGCTTGCAATCCCAAAATAATCTACATGTAGGGATTATCTCTCAAATGGGTACCTAAATACAGTTTGAAATTTCAATTTCGAGAAAGTCAAGAAAAGTGCATTTCTTAGAACTTGGTTTGACCAACCTTAACTAAGTCCCAAAATAACTCGAAATTCACAAAAATATGTGTGCCTCTTAAATCGGCATCTAAATCTACTTTTAAATTTGATTTCTAAGAAATTGGAAAAAAGTGCAATCTTTTAGGCCTTGGTTTGACTAAGTTTGACCAAGGTCCAAAATAGCTCGAAATCTCCTGAAAGTGTGTATGCATGGTTATCTCTCAAATGGGTATCTAAATTCTCTTTTAAATTTCAATTACAAGAAAGTCGAAAAAATAGCATCTCTTAGACCTTTGCTTGACCAACCTTGAATAACGACCAAAATAACTTCGAACTTCATGAAAGTTGGTGTGCACTTTTATCTACCAAATGTTAAGATAAATCTACGATCAAATTCTAATTCTTAGAAATTAGTCAAAATTGAAACTCTGTTGTATGGTTTAGATGGGGTTGGGATTAAAGGGGGTGAAATATTTTGGAACGTCTCAAAATTTCGCGTGCACGCTTGTCTATCAAATGGGCATTGAAATCTATGATCAAATTTCAATTATAAGAAACTACTCAAAAGTGAAACTTCGTCATGCGTTTTCGCTAGGGTTGGGCTTAAAGGTGGTCAAAATAGCTTTTAACGTTGCAAAAGCTGGCATGCATGCTTGTTTACCTAATGGGCATCCAAATCTATGATCAAGTTTCAATTCTTAGAAGTTGGTCAAAAGTGAAACTCCATCATGCGGTTTTTTTAGGGTTTGGATTAAAGGAGTCGTAAATAATTCGGAACATCATGAAAGTTGGCGTGCACTCTTATCTTCCAAATGCACATCTAAATCTATGATCAAATTTTAATTCCAAAAAAATTGTCAAGAGTGAATCTCTGTCATGTGGTTTCGCTAAGATTGGGGTTACATGGCGTGAAAATAGCTCAAAACATCGCGAAAATTGTAGTGCACGGTTATCTATCAAACGGTCATCCAAATCTATGATCAAATTTCAATTCTGAGAAATTGGTCAGAAGTGAAACTTCGTCATGCATTTTTGCTAGAGTTGGGCTCGAAGGGGTCCAAATAGCTTGGACCATTGCAAAAGTTGGCATGCATGTTTTTATATCAAATGGGCATCCAAATCTATGCTGAAATTTCAACTTCGAAAATTTGGTCAAAAGTGAAACTCCATCATTCAATTTTGCTAAGGTTTGGCCTAAAGAAGGGGAAAATGGCTGAGAAATTGGAAACAAATGCAAATTTTAGGCCTTTGTCTCACCAAGTTTGCCTAAGGTCCAAAATAGCTCAAAATCCCCTGAAAGTTTGTATGCATGGTTATCTTTCAAATGGTTACCTAAATTCTCTTTCAAATTTCAATTACAAGAAAGCAAAAAAAATAACATCTCTTAGACCTTTACTTGTTCAACCTTGAATAACGACCAAAATAGCTCCGAACATCATGAAAGTTAGCATGCACTCTTGTCTACCAAATGCGCTGATAAATCAACGATTAAATTTTAATTTTGAGAAATTAGTCAAACGTGAAACTCCGTTCTATAGTTTTTCTAAGGTTGGGATTAAAGCGGGTGAAAATATTTCGCAACGTCATGAAATTTCATGTGCAAGCTTGTCTATCAAATGGACATCCAAATATATGAGCAAATTTCAATTCTAAGAAACTGCTCAAAAGTGAAACTCTGTTGTGCGGTTTCACTAGGGTTGGCCTTAAAAGGGGTCAAAATAATACTTTGGAATGTTGCAAAATTTGGTGTGCATGATGATTGTTTATCCAATGGGCATCCAAATCTATGATCACGTTTCCATTCTAAGAAGTACGTCAAAAGTGAACCTCCATCGTACATTTTTGTTAGGGTTTCACTTAAAGGAGCTAAAAATAACTCTGAACATCGTGAAACTTGGCGTCCACACTTATCATCCAAATACGCTTCAAAATATATGATCAAATTTTAATTTCGATAAATTTGTTAAAAGTGAAACTCCGCTGTGCGGTTTCACAAAGGTTGGGGTTGAATGGGGTGAAAATAGCTCGGAACGTCGTGAAAGTTGGAGTGCATGCTTGTCTAACAAATGGGCATCCAAATCTATGATCAAATTTCAATTGCGAGAAAATTGTCAAAAGTGAAACTTCGTCATGCATTTTCGCTATAGTTCGGCTTAAAGTGGGTCGAAATAGCACGAAACATTACAAAATTTGTCCTGCACGCTTGTATATCAAAGGGGTATCCAAATCTATTATCAAATTTCAATTCTAGGAATTTGGTCAAAAGTGAAACTCCGTCATGTGGTTTCGCATGCAGTCTTATCTAGAAAATGGGCATCTAAATATATGATCATATTTCAATTCTAAGAAATTGGTCAAAGGAAAAACTTTATCATGCGCTTTCGCTAGGGTTGCACTTAAAGGGAGTGAAATAGCTCTGAACGTCACGAAAAATAGTGTTTACGCTTTTTTATTGAAATGGGTACCTAAATCCACATTCAAATTTCACTTCTGGAAAAGTCAACAAAAGTGCATCTTTTCAACTTTTGTTTGACCATCCTTAAATGAGGGCCAAAATAGCTCCAAATCTCATAAAATTAGGTGTCCATGCCTATCTTTGAAATGGGTATCTAAATCTACTTTAAAATTTGAATTTTCAGAAAATGGAAAAAATGCAATGTTTTAGGCCTTGGTTTGACGAAGTTTGACCGAGGTCCAAAATGGCTCGCAATCCCAAAAAAATCTACATGTAGGGATTATCTCTAGAATGGGTACCTAAATACAGTTTCAAATTTCAATTTCGAGAAACTCAAGAAAAGTGCATTTCTTAGAACTTGGCTTGACCAACCTTGACTAAGTGCTGAAATGGGTATCTAAATCTACTTTTAAATTTGATTTCTAAGAAATTGGACTTTTAGGGCTTGGTTTGACCAAGTTTAACCAAGGTCCAAAATAGCTCGAAATCCCCTGAAAGTGTGTATGCATGGTTATCTTTCAAAGGGGTGCCTAAATTCTCTTTCAAATTTCAATTACAAGAAAGTCGAAAAAATAGCATCTCTTAGACCTTTTCTTAACCAACCTTAAATAATGACCAAAATAACTTCGAACATCGTGAAAGTTGGTGTGCATTGGTATCTACCAAATACTAAGGTAAATCTACGATCAAATTTTAATTTTAAGAAATTAGTCAAAAGTGAAACTCTGTTGTATGGTTTTGCTGAGGTTGGGATTCAAGGGGTGAAATATTTTGGAACGTCTCGATCAAATTTATGATCAAATCTATTTTGGAACGAGCATACAAATCTATGATCAAATTTCAATTCTGAGAAATTGGTCAGAAGTGAAACTTCGTCATGCATTTTTGCTAGTGTTGGGCTTGAAGGGGTCCGAATAGCTTGGACCATTGCAAAAGTCGGCATGCATGTTTTTATATCAAATGGGCATCCAAATCTATGATCAAATTTCAACTCCGAGAATTTGGTCAAAATTGAACTCCATCATTCGATTTCGCTAAGGCTTAGCTTAAAGGAGGGGAAAATGGCTTTGAGAAATTGGAAACAAATGAAAACTTTTATGTCTTGGTTTCACCAAGTTTGCCTAAGGTCCAAAATAGCTCGAAATATCGAGATGCCGAAAATAGCTCTCAACATCGTGAAAGTTGGCATGCACTCTTATCTTCCAAATGCGCATTTAAATCAATGATTAAATTTTAATTCCAAGAAATTGGATAAAAGTGAAACTCCATTGTGCATGTTTTTATGTGTGCCTCTTAAATCGGTATCTAAATCTACTTTTAAATTTGATTTCTAAGAAATTGGAAAAAAGTGCAACCTTTTCAGCCTTGGTTTGACCAAGTTTGACCAAGGTCCAAAATAGCTTGAAATCCCGTGAAAGTGTGTATGCATGGTTATCTCTCAAATGGGTACCTAAATTCTCTTTCAAATTTCACTTACAAGAAAGTCGAAAAAATAGCATCTCTTAGACCTTTGCTTGACCAACCTTGAATAATGACCAAACTAACATCGAACATCATGAAAGTTGGTGTGCACTGTTATCTACCAAATGCTAAGATAAATCTACGATCCAATTTTAATTATAAGAAATTAGTCAAAAGTGAAACTCTGTTGTATGGTTTCGCTGATGTTGGGATTAAAGGGGCTGAAATATTTTGGAACGTCTCGAAATTTCACGTGCATGCTTGTCTATCAAATGGGCATTTAAATCTATGATGAAATTTCAATTATAGAAAAGTGCTCAAAAGTTAAACTTCATACTGCTTTTTTGCTAGGGTTGGGCTTAAAGGTGGTCAAAATAGCTTGGTACATTGCGAAAGTTGGCCTGCATGCTTGTTTATCTAATGGGCAACCAAATCTATGATCATGTTTCAATTCTTAGAAGTTGGTCAAAAGCGAAACTCCATCATGCAGTTTTGTTAGGGTTTGGCTTAAAGGAATAAAAAATAACTCTAAACATCATGAAAGTTGGTGTGCACTCTTATCTTCCAAATGCAAATCTAAATCTATGATCATATTTTAATTTCAAAAAATTTGTCAAGAGTGAAACTCCGTCATCCCGTTTCGCAAAGATTGGGGTTACAGGGGGTGAAAATAGCTAAAAACATCGCGAAAGTTGGAGCGCATGGTTATCTATCAAACATGCATCCAAATATATGATCAAATTTCAATTCTGAGAAATTAGTCAGAAGTGAAACTCCATCATTAATTTTTGCTAGAGTTGGGCTCGAAGGGGTCCAAATAGCTTGCACCATTGCAAACGTTGGCCTACACGTTCTTATATCAAACGGGCATCCAAATTTCAACTCCAAGAATTTGGTCAAAAGCACAATTCCATCATTCGATTTCGCTAAGGTTTCGCTTAAAGGAGGGGAAAATGGCTTTGAGAAATTGTAAACAAATGCAACCTTTTAGGGCTTGGTTTCACCAAGTTTGCCTAAGGTCCAAAATAGCTCGAAATCCCCTGAATGTTTGTATGCATAGTTATATCTCAAATGGGTACCTAAATTCTCTTTCAAATTTCAATTACAAGAAAGCTAAAAAAATAACATCTCTTAGACCTTTACTTGAACAACCTTGAATAACGACCAAAATAGCTCCGAACATCATGAAAGTTAGCATGCACTCTTATCTACCAAATGTGTCGATAAATCTACGATTAAATTTTAATTTTGAGAAATTAGTCAAATGTGAAACTCCGTTGAGCAGTTTTGCTAAAGTTGGGCTTAAAGGGGGTGAAAATATTTTTGAATGTCTCAAAAGTTTGCATGCATGCTTTTTCATCAAATAGGCATCCAAATTTGTGATCAAATTTAAATTCTAAGAAATTGCTCGAAAGTGAAACTTTGTCATGCCGTTTCGATAGGGTTGGGCTTAAAGGGGGCAAAATGGCTTGAAACGTCACGAATGTTGGTGTGCATGCTTGTCTATCCAATATGCATCCAAACATATGATCATGTTTCAATTTTAAGAATTTGGTCAAAGTTGAGACTGCATCATGCAGTTTTGTTAGGGTTTGGTTTAAAGATGCCGAAAATAGCTCTCAACATCATGAAAGTGGGCATGCACTCTTATTTTCCAAATGCGCACTTAAATCTATGATTAAATTTTAATTCCAAGAAATTGGTTAAAAGTGAAACTACGTCGTGCACATTTCTATGTGTGCCTCTTAAATGGGTATCTAAATCTACTTATAAATTTTATTTCTAAGAAATTGGAAAAAAGTGCAACCTTTTAGTCCTTGGTTTGACCAAATTTGACCAAGGTCCAAAATAGCTCAAAATCCCCTGAAACTGTGTATGCATGGCTATCTCTCAAATGGGTACCTAAATTCTCTTTCAAATTCCACTTACAAGAAAGTCAGAAAAATATGATCTCTTAGACCTTTGCTTGATCAAATTTCAATTGCGCGAAAATTGTCAAAAGTGAAACTTCATCATGCTTTTCACTAAAGTTCAGCTTAAAGCGGGTCCAAATAGCTTGAAACACTGCAAAATTTGGCTTGCATGCTTGTATATCAACCGGGCATGCAAATCTATGATCAAATTTCAATTTTGGGAATTTGGTCAAAAGTGAAACTCCATCATGCAGTTTCGCTAAGGTTTGGCTTAAAGGAGGGAAAAAGAGCTCTGAACATCACTAAATTTGGCATGCACTCTGATCTACCAAATGGGCATCTAAATATATGATCATATTTCAATTCTAAGAAATTGGTCAAAAGAGAAACTTTATCGATCGCTTTCACTAAGGTTGCACTTAAAGGGAGTGAAATGGCTCCGAACGTCATAAAAGTTAGTGTGTACTCTTGTTTATTGAAATGGGTACATAAATCTACTTCCAAATTTCACTTCTTAAAAAGTCAACAAAAGTGCATCTTTTAAGCTCTTGTTTGACCATCCTTGAACGAGGGCCAAAATAGCTCCAAATAGCATAAAATATGTGTCCATGCCTATCTTTGAAATGGGTATCTAAATCTACTTCAAAATTTGAATTTTAAACAAAATGGGAAAAATGCAACATTTTAGGGCTTGGTTCCACAAAGTTTGACCAAGGTCCAAAATGGCTCGCAATCCCAAAAAAATATACATTTAGGGATGGGAATCCAAATCTATGATCAAGCTTCAATTCTTAGAAGTTGGTCAAAAGCGAAACACCATCGTGCGGTTTTGTTAGGGTTTGGCTTAAAGGAGTCGAAAATAACTCTGAACATCATGAAAGTTGGGATGCACTCTTATCCTCTGAAAGTGTGTATGCATGGTTATCTCTCAAAGGGGTACCTAAATTCTCTTTCAAATTTCAATTACAAGAAAGTCGAAAAAATAGCATCTCTTTGACCTTTGCTTGACCAACCTTAAATAATGACCAAAATAACTTCGAACATCATGAAAGTTGGTGTGCACTGGTATCTACCAAATGCTAAGATAAATCTACGATCAAATTTTAATTCTGAGCAATTAGTCAAAAGTGAAACTCTGTTGTATGGTTTTGCTGAGGTTGGGATTAAAGCGATGAAATATTTTGGAACGTCTCGAAATTTTGCATGCACGCTTGTCTATCAAATGGGCATTCAAATCTATGATCAAATTTCATTTATAAGAAACTGCTCAAAAGTGAAACTTCGTCAGGCGTTTTCTCTAGGGTTGGGCTTAAAGGTGGTCAAAATAGCTTGAAACGTTGCAAAAGTTGGCGTGCATGCTTGTTTATCTAATGGGCATCCAAATCGATGATCAAGTTTCATTTCTTAGAAGTTGGTCAAAAGCGAAACTCCATCGTGCGGTTTTGTTTGGGTTTGGCTTAAAGGAGTCGAAAATAACTCTGAACATCATGAAAGTTTGCGTGCACTCTTATCTTCCAAATGCACATCTAAATCTATGATCAAATTTTAATTCCGAGAAATTTGTCAAGAGTGAAACTCCATCATACAGTTTCGCTAAGATTGGGGTTACAAGGGGTGAAAATAGCTCAAAACATCCCGAAAGTTGGACTGCATGGTTATTTATCAAACAGGCATCCAAATCTATGATCAAATTTCAATTCTGAGAAATTAGTCAGAAGTGAAACTTCGTCATTCATTTTCGCTAGAGTTGGGCTCAAAGGGGTCCAAATGGCTTGTACCATTACAAAAGTTGGTGTGCATGTTTTCATATTAAATGGCATCCAAATCTATGATCATATTTCAACTCTGAGAATTTGGTCAAAACTGAAACTCCATCATTTAATTTCACTAAGGTTTGGCTTAAAGGAGGGGAAATTGGCTTTCAGAAATTGGAAACAAATGCAACCTTTTATGTCTTGGTTTCACCAAGTTTGGTAAGGTCCAAAATAGCATGAAATCCCTTGAAAGTTTGTATGCATGGTTATCTCTCAAATGGGTACCTAAATTCTCTTTCAAATTTCAATTACAAGTAAGCTGAAAAAATAACATCTCTTAGACCTTTACTTGACCTTCCTTGAATAACGACCAAAATATCTCCGAACATAATTGAAAGTTAGCATGGACTCTTATCTACCAAATGCGCTGATGAATCTACGATTAAATTTTAGTTTTGAGAAAATAGTCAAACGTGAAACTCCGTTGTGCGGTTTTGCTAAGGTTGGGCTTAAAGGGAGTGAAAATATTTTGGAATGTCTCAAAAGTTTGCATGCATAGCTCGAAATCCCCTGAAAATGTGTATGTATGGTTACCTCTCAAATTGGTACCTAAATTCTCTTTCAAATTTCAATTACAATAAAGTCAAAAAAATAACATCTCTTAGACCTTTGCTTGACCAACCTTGAATAATGACAAAAATAACATCGAACATCGTGAAAGTTGGTGTGCACTGTTATGTACCAAATGCTAAGATAAATCTACGATCAAATTTTAATTCTGAGAAATTAGTCAAAAGTGAAACTCTGTTGTATGGTTTTGCTGAGGTTGGGATTAAAGGGGGTGAAATATTTTGTAATGTATCAAAATTTCGCGTGCACGCTTGTCTATCAAATGGACATTCAAATCTATGATCAAATTTCAATTATAAGAAACTCCTCAAAAGGAAACTTCGTCATGCATTTCAGCTGGGGTTGGGCTTAAAGGTTGTCAAAATAGCTTGGAACATCATGAAAGTTGGTGTGCATGCTTGTTTATCTAATGGGCATCCAAATCTATGATCAAGTTTTAATTCTTAGAAGTTGGTCAAAAGCAAAACTCCATCATGCGGTTTTGTTAGGGTTTGGCTTAAAGGAGTCGAAAATAACTTTGAACATCATGAAAGTTGGCGTGCACTCTTATCTTCCAAATGCACATCTAAATCTATGATCAAATTTTAATTCCTAAAAATTGTTCAAGAGTGAAACTCCGTCATGCGGTTAAAGGGGGTGAAAATAGCTCAAAACATCATGAAAGTTGGAGTGCACTGTTATCTATCAAACGGGCATCCAAATCTATGATCAAATTTCAATTTTGAGAAATTGGTCAGAAGTGAAACTCCGTCGTGCATTTTTGCTAGAGTTGGGCTCGAAGGGGTCCCAGTAGCTCGGACCATTGCAAAAGTTAGCATGCACATTTTTATATCAAACGGGCATCCAGATCTATGATCAAATTTCAACTCCGAGAATTTGGTCAAAAGTGAGACTCCATCATTCGATTTTGCTAAGGTTTGGCTTAAAGGAGGGGAAAATGGTTGAGAAATTGGAAACAAATGCAACCTTTTATATCTTGGTTTCACCAAGTTTGGCTAAGGTCCAAAATAGCTCAAAATCCTCTAAACGTTTGTATGCATGGTTATCTCTCAAATGGGTACCTAAATTCTCTTTCAAATTTCAATTACAAGAAAGCCGAAAAAATAACATCTCTTAGAACTTTACTTGACCAACCTTGAATAATGACCAAAATAGCTCTAAACATCATGAAAGTTAGCATGGACTCTTATCTACCGAATGCGCCGATAAATCTACGATTAAATTTTAATTTTGAGAAATTAGTCAAACGTGAAACTCCGTTGTGCGGTTTTGCTAAGGTTGGGCTTAAAGGGGGTGAAATTTTTTTGGAATGTCTCAAAAGTTTGCATGCACGCTTGTTCATCAAATGGGTATCCAAATTTATGATCAAATTTAAATTCTAAGAAACTGCTTGAAAGTGAAACTCCTTTGTGTGGTTTCGACAGGGTTGGGCTTAAAGGGGGTAAAAATAGCTTGGAACGTCGTGAAAGTTGGCGTGCATGCTTGGTTAGAAGTAAAATTCCGTTGTGCATGTTGATTTCTAAGAAATTGGAAAAAAATGCAACCTTTTCGTCCTTGGTTTGACCAAGTTTGACCAAGGTCCAAAATAGCTCAAAATCCCCTGAAAGTGTGTATGCATGGTTATCTCTCAAATGGGTACCTAAATTCTCTTTCAAATTTCACTTACAAGAAAGTCGAAAAAATAGCATATCTTAGACCTTTGCTTGACCAACCTTGAATAATGATCAAAATAACATCGAATGTCATGAAAGTTGGTGTGCACTGTTATGTACAAAATGCTAAGATAAATCTATGATCAAATTTTAATTCTGAGAAATTAGTCAAAAGTGAAACTCTATTGTATGGTTTTGCTGAGGTTGGGATTAAACGGGGTGAAATATTTTGGAATGTCTGGAAATTACATGTGCACGCTTGTCTATCAAATGGGCATTTAAATCTGTGATCAAATTTCAATTATACGGAACTGCTCAAAAGTGAAACTTCATCATGTTTTTTCGCTAAGGTTGGGCTTAAAGGTGGTCAAAATAGCTTGGAACATTGCGAAAGTTGGCGTGCATGCTTGTTTATCCAATGGGAATCAAAATCTATGATCAAGTTTCAATTCTTAGAAGTTGGTCAAAAGCGAAACTCCATCGTGTGGTTTTGTTAGGGTTTGGCTTAAAGGAGTGAAAAATAACTCTAAACATCATGAAATTTTGCGTGCACTCTTATCTTCCAAATGCACATCTAAATCTATGATCAAATTTTAATTACGAGAAATTTGTCAAGAGTGAAACTCCATCATGCGGTTTTGCTAAGATTGGGGTTACAGGGGGTGAAACTAGCTCAAAACATTGTGAAAGTTGGAGTGCATGGTTATCTATCAATCGGGCATCCAAATCTATGATCAAATTTGAATTCTAAGAAATTAGTCAGAAGTGAAACTCCATCGTCCATTTTCGCTAGAGTTGGGCTCGAAGGGGTCCAAATAGCTCGGACCATTGCAAAAGTTGGCGTGCATGTTTTTATATCAAACGGGCATCCAAATATATGATCAAATTACAACTCCAAGAATTTGTTCAAAATTGAAACTCCATCATTTGATTTCACTAAGGTTTGGCTTAAAGCAAAAAGTGCAAAGTTTTTAGGCCCTTGTTTGACCAAGTATGAGCAAATTTGAATTCTGAGAAACTGCTCAAAAGTGAAACTCTGTCGTGCGGTTTCACTAGGATTCGACTTAAAAGGTGTCAAAATAATAGCTCGAAACGTTGCAAAATTTGGCATGCATTATTGTTTATCCAATGGGCAGCCAAAGCTATAATCAACTTTCTGTTCTAAGAAGTACATCAAAAGTGAAACTCGATAATACAATTTTGTTAGGGTTTGGCTTAAAGGAGCTGAAAATAACTATGAACATTGTGAAAGTTGGCGTGCACACTTATCATCCAAATGCGCATCAAAAGAAATGATCAAATTTTAATTTCGAGAAATTTGTAAAAAGTGAAACTTTATTGTGCGGTTTCGTAAAGGTTGGGGTTAAAGGGGGTGAAAATAGCTCGAAACGTCACGAAAGTTTGAGTGCATGCTTGTCTATCAAATGGGCATCCAAATCTATGATCAAATTTCAATTGTGAGAAAATTGTCAAAAGTGAAACTTCGTCGTGTATTTTCGCTAGAGTTTAGCTTAAAGCGGGTCCAAATAGCTCGAAACATTGCAAAATTTGGCGTGCACGCTTGTATATCAACCGGGCATCCAAATCTATGATTAAATTTCAATTTTGGGAATTAGGTCAGAAGTGAAACTCCATCATGCGGTTTCGCTAAGGTTTGGCTTAAAGGAGGGAAACATAGCTCTGAACATCACTAAATTTGGCAAGCACTCTTATCTACCAAATGGGCATCTAAATCTATGATAATATTTAAATTCTAAGAAATTGGTCAAAAGAGAAACTTTATCATCACTTTCGCTAAGCTTGCACTTAAAGGGAATGAAATAGCTTGAAACGTCACGAAAGTTAGTGTGTACGCTTGTTTATTGAAATGGGTACATAAATCTAATTTCAAATTTCACTTCTTAAAAAGTCAACAAAAGTTCATCTTTTCAACTTTTGTTTGACATTCCTTGAATGAGGGCCAAAATAGCTCCAAATAGCATAAAATAGGTGTCCATGCCTATCTTTGAAATGGGTATCTAAATCTACTTCAAAATTTGAATTTTAAGAAAAAGTGAAAAATGCAACATTTTAGGCCTTGGTTTGACAAAGTTTGACCGAGGTCCAAAATGGATTGCAATCCCAAAAAAATCTACATGTAGGGATTATCTCTCAAATGGGTACTAAATACAGTTTCAAATTTCAATTTCAAGAAATTCAAGAAAAGTGCATTTCCTAGAACTTGGTTTGACCAACCTTGATTAAGTGCTGAAATGGGTATCTAAATCTACTTTTAAATTTGATTTCTAGGATATTGGAATTTTAGGCCTTGGTTTGACCAAGGTCCAAAATAGCTCGAAATACCCTGAAAGTGTGTATGCATGGCTATCTCTCAAATGGCTACCTAAATTCTCTTTCAAATTTCAATTACAAGGAAGTCAAAAAAATAACATCTCTTAGACCTTTGCTTGACCAACCTTAAATAACGAACAAAATAACTTTGAACATAGTGAAATTTGGTGTGCATTGGTTTCTACCAAATGCTAAGATAAATCTATGATCAAATTTTAATTTTGAGAAATTAGTCAAAAGTGAAACTCTGTTGTATGGTTTTGCTGAGGTTGAGATTAAAGGGGTGAAATATTTTGGAACGTCTCAAAATTTCATGTGCACGCTTGTCTATCAAATGGGCATTCAAATATATGATCAAATTTCAATTATAAGAAACTGCTCAAAAGTGAAACTTCGTCATGCGTTTTTTCTAGGGTTGGGCTTAAACGTGGTCAAAATAGCTTGGAACATTGTGAAAGTTGGTGTGCATGCTTTTTTATCTAATGGGCATCCAGATATATGATCAAGTTTTAATTCTTAGAAGTTGGTCAAAACCGAAACTCCATCATGCGGTTTTGTTAGGGTTGGCTTAAAGGTGTCGAAAAAAACTCTGAACATCATGAAATTTGGTGTGCCCTCTTATCTTCCAAATGCACATCTAAATCTATGATCAAATTTTAATTCCGAGAAATTTGTCAAGAGCGAAACTCCGTCATGTGGTTTCACTAAGATTGGGGTTATAGGGGGTGAAAATAGCTCAAAACGTCACGAAAGTTGGAGTGCACAGTTATCTATCAAACATGCATCCAAATCTATGATCAAATTTCAATTATGAGAAATTAGTCAGAAATGAAACTCTGTCGTTCATTTTCGCTAGAGTTGGGCTCGAAGGGGTCCAAATAGCTCGGATCATTGCAAACGTTGGAGTGCATGTTTTTATATGAAATGGGCATCCCAATCTATGATCAAATTTCAACTCCAAGAATTTGGTCAAAAGTGAAACTCCATCATTCGATTTCGCTAAGGTTTGGCTTAAAGGAGGGGAAATTGGCTTTGAGAAATTGGAAACAAATGCAACCTTTTATGTCTTGGCTTCACCAATTTTGCCTAAGGTTCAAAATAGCTCGAAATCCCCTGCAAGTTTGTATGCATGGTTATCTCTCAAATGGGTACCTAAATTCTCTTTCAAATTTTAATTACAAGGAAGCCGAAAAAATAACATCTCTTAGACCTTTACTTGACCAACCTTGAATAACGACCAAAATAGCTCTAAACATCATGAAAGTTAGCATGGACTCTTATCTACCAAATGCGCCGATAAATCTATGATTAAATTTTAATTTTGAGAAATTAGTCAAACGTGAAACTTCGTTGTGTGGTTTTGCTAAGGTTGGGCTTAAAGGGGGTGAAAATATTTTGGAATGTCTAAAACATTTGCATGCTTGCTTGTTCATCAAATGGGCATCCAAATTTATGATCAAATTTAAATTCTAAGAAACTGCTCGAAAGTGAAACTCCGTCATGCGGTTTTGACAGGGTTGGGCTTAAAGGGGGTCAAAATACTTCAAACGTCGCGAAAGTTGGCATGCATGTTTGTCTATCCAATATGCATCCAAACGTATGATCATGTTTCAATTCTAAGAATCTGGTCAAAGCTAAGACTGCATCATGCAGTTTTGTTAGGCTTTGGCTTAAAGATGCCAAAAATAGCTCTCAACATCGTGAAAGTTGGCATGCACTATTATTTTCCAAATGTGCATTTAAATCTATGAATAAATTTTAATTCCAAGAAATTGGTTAAAAGTGAAACTCCGTCATGCATGTTTTTATGTGTGCCTCTTAAATGGGTATCTAAATCTACTTTTAAATTTGATTTCTAAGAAATTGGAAAAAAGTGCAACCTTTTAGACCTTGGTTTGACCAAGTTTGGCCAAGGTCCAAAATAGCTCGAAATCCCCTGAAAGTGTGTATGGATGGTTATCTCTCAAATGGGTACCTAAATTCTCTTTCAAATTTCACTTACAAGAAGGTCGAAAAAATAGCATCTCTTATACCTTTGCTTGACCAACCTTGAATAATGACCAAAATAACTTTGCACATCGTGAAAGTTGGTGGGCACTATTATCTACCAAATGCTAAGATAAATCTACGATCTAATTTTAATTCTGAGAAATTAGTCAAAAGTGAAACTTTGTTGTATGGTTTTGCTGAGGTTGGTATTAAAGGGGGTGAAATATTTTGGAACATCTCAAAATTCATGTGCATGCTTTTCTATCAAATGTACATTCAAATCTATGATCAAATTTCAATTATAAGAAACTCCTCAAAAGTGAAACTTCATCATGCGTTTCTGCTAGGGTTGGACTTAAAGGTGGTCAAAATAGCTTGGAACATTGCGAAATTTAGCGTGCATGCTTGTTTATCCAATGGGCATCCAAATCTATGATCAAGTTTCAATTGTTAGAATTTGGTCAAAGGCGAAAATCCATCGTGTGGTTTTGTTAGGGTTTGGCTTAAAGGAGTCGAAAATAACTCTGAACATCATGAAATTTGGCATGCACTCTTATCTTCCAAATGCACATATTAATCTATGATCAAATTTTAATTCTGAGAAATTTGTCAGGAGTGAAACTCCATCATGTGGTTTCAGTAAGATTGGGGTTAAAGGGGGTGTAAATAGCTCAAAACATCGTGTAAGTTGGAGTGCACGGTTATCTATCAAATAGGTATCTAAATCTTTGATCAAATTTGAATTTTGAGAAATTGGTCATAAGTGAAATTCCGTTGTGCATTTTCGCTAGACTTGGGCTCGAAGGGGTCCAAATAGCTCAGACCATTGCAAAAGTTGGAGTGCACGTTTTTATATCAAACGGGCATACAAATATATGATCAAATTTCAACTCCGAGAATTTGGTCGAAATTGAAACTCCATCATTCGATTTCACTAAGGTTTGGCTTAATGGAAAAAGTTCAAGCTTTTTGGCCTTGGTTTGAACAAGTATGAGCAAATTTGAATTCTGAGAAACTGCTCAAAAGTGAACTCTGTCATGTGGTTTCACTAGGGTTGGGCTTAAAAGGGGTCAAAATAATAGCTCAAAACGTTGCAAAATTTGGCATGCATGATTATTTATCCAATGGGCAGCCAAATCTATAATAATGTTTTATTCTAAGAAGTACGTCAAAAGTGAAACTCGATAGTACAATTTTGTTAGGGTTTGGCTTAAAGGAGCTGAAAATAACTATGAACATCGTGAAAGTTGGTGTGCACACTTATCATCCAAATATGCATTAAAAGAAATGATCAAATTTTAATTCTGACAAAATTTGTAAAAAGTGAAACTCTGTTGTGCGGTTTCGCAAAGGTTGGGGTTAAAGGGGGTGAAAATAGCTCCGAACGTCATGAAATTTGGAGTGCGTGCTTGTCTATCAAATAGGCATCCAAATCTATGATCAAATTTCAATTGCGAGAAAATTGTCAAAAGTGAAACTTTGTCATGCATTTTCGCTATAGTTCGACTTAAAGCAGGTCCAAATAGCTCGAAACATTGCAAAATTTAGCATGCACACTTGTATATCAACCGAGCATCCAAATCTATGATCAAATTTCAATTCTAGGAATTTGGTCAAAAGTGAAACTCCATCATGTGGTTTCGCTAAGGTTTGGCTTAAAGGAGGGAAAAAGAGCTCTGAACAACACTAAATTTGGCATGCACTCTTATCTACCAAATGGGCTTCTAAATCTATGATCATATTTCAATTCTAAGAAATTGGTCAAAAGAGAAACTTTATCATGTGCTTTCACTAAGGTTGCACTTAAAGGGAGTGAAATAGCTCGGAACATTGTGAAAGTTAGAGAGTGTACGCTTGTTTATTGAAATGGGTACACATAAACATACTTTCAAGATTCACTTCTTAAAAAGTCAACAAAAGTGCATCTTTTCAGCTTTTGTTTGACCATCCTTGAATGCGGGTCAAAATAGCTCCAAATAGCATAAAATAGGTGTCCATGCCTATCTTTGAAATGGGTATCTAAATCTACTTCAAAATTTGAATTTTAAGAAAATAGGAAAAATGCAACGTTTTAGGCCTTGGTTTGACAAAGTTTGATCGAGGTCCAAAATGGCTCACAATCCCAAAAAAATCTACATGTAGGGATTATCTCTCAAATGGGTACCTAAATACAGTTTCAAATTTCAATTCCGTGAAAGTGAAGAAAAGTACATTTCTTAGAACTTGGTTTGACCAACCTTGACTAAGTGCCGAAATTGGTATCTAAATCTAGTTTTAAATTTGATTTCTAAGAAATTGGACTTTTAGGCCTTGGTTTGACGAAGTTTGACCACGGTCCAAAATAGCTCGAAATCCCCTAAAAGTGTGTATGGATGGTTATCTCTCAAATGGGTACCTATATTCTCTTTCAAATTTCACTTACAAGAAAGTAAAAAAAATAGCATCTCTTAGACCTTTGCTTGACCAACCTTGAATAATGACCAAAATAACATCAAACATTGTGAAAGTTGGTGTGCATTGTTATGTACCAAATGCTAAGATAAATCTACGATCAAATTTTAATTCTGAGAAATTAGTAAAAAGTGAAACTCTGTTGTATGGTTTTGCTGAGGTTGGGATTAAAGGGGGTCAAATATTTTGGAACGTCTTGAAATTTCGTGTGCACGCTTGTTTATCAAATGGGCATTTAAATCTATGATCAAATTTCAATTATACGAAACTGCTTTTTCGCTAGGGTTTGGCTTAAAGGTGGTCAAAATAGCTTGGAACGTTACGAAAGTAGGTGTGCATGCTTGTTTATCTAATGGGTATCCAAATCTATGATCAAGTTTCAATTCTTAGAAATTGATCAAAAGCAAAACTCCATCGTGTGGTTTTGTTAGAGTTTGGCTTAAAAGAGTAAAAATAACTCTGAACATCATGAACGTTGGTGTGCCCTCTTATCTTCCAAATGCACATCTAAATCTATGATCAAATTTTAATTTCAAGAAATTTGTCAAGAGTGAAACTCCGTCATGCGTTTTCGCTAAGATTAGGGTTACACCATTGTGCGGTTTTGCTAAGGTTGGGATTAAAGGGGGTGAAAATATTTTGGAATGTCTCAAAAGTTTGCATGCACACTTGTTCATTAAATGGGCATCCAAATTTATGATCAAATTTAAATTCTAAGAAACTGCTCGAAAGTGAAACTCCTTCATGCGGTTCTAGTAGGGTTGGGCTTAAAAGGGGTCAGAATAGATCAGAAGGTCATGAAAGTTGGCGTGCATGCTTGTCTATACAATATGCATCCAAACCTGTGATCAGGTTTCAATTCTGAGAATTTGGTCAAAGCTGAGACTGCATCTTGCAGTTTTGTTAGGGTTTGGCTTAAAGATGCTGAAAATAGCTCACAACATCGTGAAATTTGGCATGCACTCTTATCTTCCAAATGCGCATTTAAATCAATGATTAAATTTTAATTCCAAGAAATTGGTTAAAAGTGAAACTCCGTCATGCACGATTTAATGTGTGCCTCTTAAATGGTGGGTATCTAAATCTACTTTTAAATTTGATTTCTAATAAATTGGAAAAAAGTGCAACCTTTTAGGCCTTGGTTTGACCAAGTTTGACCAAGGTCCAAAATAGCTCGAAATCCCCTGAACATGTGTATGCATTGTTATCTCTCAAATGGGTACCTAAATTCTCTTTCAAATTTCACTTACAAGAAAGTTGAAAAAATAGGATCTCTTAGACCTTTGCTTGACCAACCTTGAATAATGACCAAAATAACTTCGAACATCGTGAAAGTTGGTGTGCACTGTTATCTACCAAATGCTAAGATAAATCTACGATCAAATTTTAATTCTGAGAAATTAGTCAAAAGTGAAACTTTGTTGTATGGCTTTGCTAAGGTTGGGATTAAAGGGGGTGAAATATTTTGGAATGTCTAAAAATTTTGCATGCACGCTTATCTACCAAATGGACATTCAAATTTATGATCAAATTTCAATTATAAGAAACTGCTCAAAAGTAAAACTTCATCATGCGTTTTCGCTAGGGTTCGGCTTAAAAGTGGTCAAAATAGCTTGGAGCATTGCGAAAGTTGGTGTGCATGCTTGTTTATCTAATGGGCATCCAAATATATGAGGAAGTTTCAATTCTTAGAAGTTAGTCAAAAGTGAAACTCCATCGTGCAGTTTTGTTAGGGTTTTGCTTAAAGGATTCAAAAATAACTCTGAACATCATGAAAGTTGGCGTGCGCTCTTATCTTCCAAATCCACACCTAAATCTATGATCAAATTTTAATTCTGAGAAATTTGTTAAGAGTGAAACTCCATCATGCGTTTTTGCTAAGATTGGGGTTATAGGGGGTGAAAATAGCTCAAAACGTCACGAAAGTTCGAGTGCAAGGTTATCTATCAAATGGGCATCCAAATCTATGATCAAATTTCAATTTTGAGAAATTTGTCAGAAGTGAAACTCCGCCGTTCATTTTCACTAAAGTTGGGCTTGAAGGGGTCCAAATAGCTCAGACCATTGCAAAAGTTGGCGGTGCATGTTTTATATCAAACGGGCATCCAAATCTATGATCAAATTTTAACTCCGATAATTTGGTCAAAATTGAAACTCCATCATTCAATTTCGCTAAGGTTTGGCTTAAAGGAAAAATTGCAAGCTTTTAGGCCTTGGTTTGACCAAGTATGAGCAAATATGAATTATGAGAAACTGCTCAAAAGTGAAACTCTAGCGTGTGGTTTCACTTTGGTTGGGCTTAAAAGGGGTAAAAATAATAGCTTGAAACGTTGCAAAATTTGGCGTGCATGTTTGTTTATCCAATGGACATCCAAATCTATAATCAAGTTTCTATTCTAAGAAGTACGTCAAAAGTGAAACTCGATCTTACAATTTTTTTAGTGTTTGGCTTAAAGGAGCTGAAAATAACTATGAACATTGTGAAAGTTGGTGTGCACACTTATCATACAAATGTGCATCAAAAGAAATGATCAAATTTTAATTTCGGGAATTTTGTAAAAAGTGAAACTCCGTTGTGCAGTTTTGCAAAGGTTGGGGTTAAAGGGGATGAAAATAGCTCGGAAAGTCGTGAAATTTGGAGTGCATGCTTGTTGATCAAATGGGCATCCAAATCTATGATCAAATTTCAATTGCGTGAAAATTGTCAAAAGTGAAACTTCGTCGTGCATTTTCACTACAGTTCGACTTAAAGCGGGTCCAAATAGCTCGAAACATTGCAATATTTAGCATGCATGCTTGTATATCAATCGGCCATCCAAATCTATGAAAGTTGGTGTGCACTGTTATCTACCAAATGTTAATATAAATCTATGATCAAATTTTAATTCCTAGAAATTAGTCAAAAGCGAAACTGTGTTGTATGGTTTAGATGAGGTTGGGATTTAAGGGGGTGAAATATTTTGGAACGTCTCAAAATTTCGCGTGCACGCTTGTCTATGAAATGGGCATTGAAATCTATGATCAAATTTCAATTATAAGAAACTACTCAAAAGTGAAACTTTGTCATGCGTTTTCGCTAGGGTTGGGCTTAAAGGTGGTCAAAATAACTTGGAACGTTGCAAAAGTTGGCGTGCATGCTTGTTTATCTAATGGGCATCCAAATCTATGATCAAGTTTTAATGCTTAGATGTTGGTCAAAAGCAAAAATCCATCGTGCAGTTTTGTTAAGGTTTGGCTTAAAGGAGTCAAAAATAACTCTGAACATCATGAAAGTTGGGGTGCACTCTTATCTTCCAAATTCGCATCTAAATATATGATCCAATTTTAATTTCGAGAAATTGGTCAAGAGTGAAACTCCATCATGTGGTTTCGCTAACATTGGGGTTAAAGGGGTTGAAAATAGCTCAAAATGTCGTGGAAGTTGGAGTGCACGGTTATCTATCAAACGGGCATCCAAATCTATGATCAAATTTCAATTATGAGAAATTGGTCAGAAGTGAAACTCCGGCATGCATTTTCGCTAGAGTTGGGCTCAAAGGGGTCCAAATAGCTTGGACCATTGCAAAAGTTGGCGTGCACATTTTTATATCAAGTGGGCATCCAAATCTATGATCAAATTTCAACTCCGAGAATTTGGTCAAAAGTGAAACTGCATCATTCGATTTTGCTAAGGTTTGGCTTAAAGGAGGGGAAAATGGCTGAGAAATTGGAAATAAATGCAACCTTTTGGGCCTTGGTTTCACCAAGTTTGCCTAAGGTCCAAAATAGCTCGAAATCCCCTAAAAGTTTGTATGTATGGTTATCTCTCAAATGGTTACCTAAATTCTCTTTCAAATTTCAATTACAAGAAAGCATAAAATATAACATCTCTTAGACCTTTACTTGACCAACCTAGAATAACAACCAAAAAATCTCTGAACATCATGAAAGTTAGCATGCACTCTTATCTACCAAATGCACCAATAAATCTAGGATTAAATTTTAATTTTAAGAAATTAGTCAAACGTGAAACTCTGTTGTGCAGTTTTGCTAAGGTTGGGCTTAAAGTGGATGAAAATATTTTGCAACATCGTGAAATTTCATGTGCAAGCTTGTCTATCAAAAGGACATCCAAATCTATGAGCAAATTTCAATTCTAAGAAACTGCTCAAAAGTGAAACTCTGTTGTGTGGTTTCAATAGGGTTGGGCTTAAAAGGGGTCAAAATAATAGCTGGGAATGTTGCAAAATTTGGCGTGCATGATTGTTTATCCAATGGGCATCCAAATCTATGATCAAGTTTCCATTCTAAGAAGTACGTCAAAAGTGAACCTCCATCGTACAGTTTTGTTAGGGTTTGGCTTAAAGGGGCTGAAAATAACTCTGAACATCATGAAAGTTGGTGTGCACACTTATCATCCAAATGTGCATCAAAAGATATGATCAAATTTTAATTTCGATAAATTTGTAAAAAGTGAAACTCCTTCTTGCGGTTTCGCAAAGGTTGGGGTTAAAGGGGGTGAAAATAGCTAGGAACGTCGTGAAAGTCTGAGTGCATGCTTGTCTATCAAATGGGCATCCAAATCTATGATCAAATTTCAATTGCAAGAAAATTGTCAAAAGTGAAACTTCGTCGTGCATTTTCGCTATAGTTCAGCTTAAAGCGGGTCCAAATAACCCGAAACATTACAAAATTTGGCGTGCACGCTTTTATATCAAACGGGTATCCAAATCTATGATCAAATTTCAATTCTGGGAATTTGTTCAAAAGTGAAACTCCTTCGTGCGGTTTCGCTAAGGTTTAGCTTAAAGGAGGGAAAAAGGGCTCTAAACATCACTAAATTTTGCATGCACTCTTATCTACCAAATGGGCATCTAAATATATGATCATATTTCAATTATAAGAAATTGGTCAAACGAGAAAGTTTATCATGTGCTTTCGCTAAGGTTGCACTAAAAGGGAGTGAAATAGCTCAGAACATCGTGAAAGTTAGTCTGTACACTTGTTTATTGAAATGGGTACCTAAATCCACTTTCAAATTTCACTTTTGAAAAAGTCAACAAAAGTGCATCTTTTCAATTTTTGTTTAACCATCCCTGAATGAGGGCCAAAATAGCTCCAAATCTTATAAAAATTGGTGTCCATGCCTATCTTTGAAATGGGTATCTAAATCTACTTTAAATTTGAATTTTCAGAAAATGGAAAAAATGCAACGTTTTAGGCCTTGGTTCGACGAAGTTTGATCGGGGTCCAAAATGGTTCGCAATCCCAAAAAAATCGACATGTAGGGATTATCTCTCAAATGGGTACCTAAATACAGTTTCAAATTTCAATTTCGATAAAGTCAAGAAAAGTGCATTTCTTAGAACTTGGTTTGACGAAGTTTGACCGAGGTCCAAAATGGCTCACAATCCCAAAAAAATCTACATGTAGGGATTGTCTCTCAAATGGGTACCTAAATATAGTTTCAAATTTCAATTTCAATAAATTCAAGAAAAGTGCATTTCTTAGAACTTGGTTTGACCAACCTTGACTAAATGTTGAAATGGGTATCTAAATCTTCTTTTAAATTTGATTTCTAAGGAATTAGGCTTTTAAGCCTTGGTTTGACCATGGTTGACGAAGGTCCAAAATAGCTCGAAATCCCCTGAAAGTGTGTATGCATGGTTATCTCTCAAATGGGTGCCTAAATTCTATTTCAAATATCATTTACAAGAAAGTTGAAAAAATAGCATCTCTTAGAACTTTGCTTGACCAACCTTAAATAATGACCAAAATAACTTCGAACATCATGAAAGTTGGTGTGCACTGGTATCTACCAAATGCTAAGATAAATCTACGATCAAATTTGAATTCTGAGAAATTAGTCATTGAAATGGGCATTGACATCTATGATCAAATTTCAATTATTAGAAACTGCTCAAAAGTGAAACTTCGTCATGCATTTTCGCTAGGGTTGGGCTTAAAGGTGGTCAAAATATCTTTGAATGTTACGAAAGTTCATGTGCATGCTTGTTTATCTAATGGGAATCCAAATCTATGATCAAGTTTCAATTCCTAGAAGTTGGTCAAAAGCGAAACTCCATCGTGCGGTTTTGTTAGGGTTTGGCTTAAAGGATTCGAAAATAACTCTGAACATCATGAAAGTTGGTGTGCACTCTTATCCTCCAAATGCACATATAAATCTATGATCAAACTTCAATTCTAAGAAACTGCTCAAAAGTGAAACTCTGTCGTGCGGTTGCACTAGGTTTGGGCTTAAAAGGGGTCAAAATAATAGCTCGAAACGTTGCAAAATTTGGCATGCATGATTGTTTATCCAATGGGCATCCAAATCTATGATCAAGTTTCCATACAACTTTAAGTACATCAAAAGTGAACCTCCATGGTATAGTTTTGTTAGAGTTTGGTTTAAAGGAGCTGAAAATAACTTTGAACATTGTTAAAGTTGGCGTGCACACTTATCATCCAAATGCACATCAAAAGATATGATGAAATTTTAATTCCGATAAATTTGTAAAAAGTGAAATCCGTCGTGCGGTTTTGCAAAGGTTGGGGATAAAGGGAATGAAAATAGCTCGGAATGTCGCGAAAGTTGGAGTGCACACTTGTCTATCAAATGGGTAGCCAAATCTATGATCAAGTTTCCATTTTAAGAAGTACATCAAAAGTGAACCTCCATCGTACAATTTTGTTAGGGTTTGGCTTAAAGGAGCTAAAAATAACTCTGAACATCGTGAAAGTTGGCACGCACACTTATCATCAAAAGATATGATCAAATTTTAATTCCGATAAATTTGTAAAAAGTGAATCTCCGTCGCGTGGTTTCTCAAAGGTTGGGGTTAACAGGGGTGAAAATAGCTCACAACATTGTGAAAGTTGGATTGCACGCTTGTCTATTAAATGGGCATCCAAATCTATAATCAAATTTCAATTGCGAGAAAATTGTCAAAACTGAAACTTTGTCGTGCATTTTTGCTATAGTTCGGCTTAAAGCGGGTCCAAATAGCTCAAAACATTACAAAATTTGGCTTGCATGCTTGTATATCAAACGGGTATCCAAATCTAGGATCAAATTTCAATTCTGGAAATTTGGTAAAAAGTGAAACTTCGTCATGCGGTTTCACTAAGGTTTAGCTTAAAGGAGGGAAAAAGAGCTCTGAACATCACTAAATTTGGCATGCACTCTTATCTACCAAATGGGCATCTAAATATATGATGATATTTCAATTCTAAGAAATTGGTCAAACAATAAACTTTATCGTGCGCTTTCGCTAAGGTTGCAACTAAAGGGAGTGAAATAGCTTGGAACGTTGTGAAACTTAGTGTGTACACTTGTTTATTGAAATGGTTACCTAAATCCACTTTCAAATTTCACTTCTGAAAAAGTCAACAAAAGTGCATCTTTTCAAATTTTGTTTGACCATCCTTGAATGAGGGCCAAAATAGCTCCAAATCTCATAAAAATAGGTGTCCATGCCTATCTTTGAAATGGGTATCTAAATCTACTTTAAAATTTGAATTTTCAGAAAATGGAAAAAATGCAACGTTTTAGGCCTTGGTTTGACGAAGATTGACCGAGGTCCAAAATGGTTCGCAATCCCAAAAAAATCTACATGTAGGGATTATCTCTCAAATGAGTACCTAAATACAGTTTCAAATTTCAATTTCGATAAATTCAAGAAAAGTGCATTTCTTAGAACCTGGTTTGACCAACCTTGACTAAGTGCCGAAATGGGTATCTAAATCTACTTTTAAATTTGATTTCTAAGAAATTGGACTTTTAGGCCTTGGTTTGACCAATTTTGACCAAGGTCCAAAATAACTCGAAATCCCCTGAAAGTGTGTATGCATGGTTATCTCTCAAATGGGTACCTAAATTCTCTTTCAAATTTCAATTACAAGAAAGTTGAAAAAATAGCATCGCTTAGACCTTTGCTTCACCAACCTTAAATAATGACCAAAATAACTTCAAACATTGTGAAAGTTGGTGTGCACTAGTATCTACCAAATGCTAAGATAAATCTACGATCAAATTTTAATTATGAGAAATCAGTTAAAACTGAAACTCTGTTGTATGGTTTTACTGAGGTTGGGATTGAAGGGGTGAAATATTTTGGAACATCTTGAAATTTCACATGTACGCATGTCTATCAAATGGGAATTCAAATCTATGATCAAATTTCAATTATAAGAAACTGCTCAAAAGTGAAACTTCGTCATGCGTTTTCGCTAGGGTTGGGCTTAAAGGTGGTCAAAATAGCTTGTAACGTTGTGAAAGTTCATGTGCATGCTTTTTTATCTAATGGGCATCCAAATCTATGATCAAGTTTCAATTCTTAGAAGTTGGTCAAAAGCAAAACTCCATCTTACGGTTTTGTTAGGGTTTGGCTTAAAGGAGTCGAAAATAACCCTGAACATCTTGAAAGTTGGCGTGCAGTCTTTTCTTCCAAATGCACATCTAAATCTATGATCAAATTTCAATTCTGAGAAACTGCTCAAAAGTGAAACTCTGTTGTGTGGTTTCACTAGGGTTGGGCTTAAAAGGGGTCAAAATAGTAGCTCGAAACATTGCAAAATTTGGCGTGCATGATTGTTTATCCAATGGGCATCCAAATCTATGGTCAAGTTTCCATTCTAATAAGTACGTCAAAAGTGAACCTCCATGGTACAGTTTTGTTAGAGTTTGGCTTAAAGGAGCTGAAAATAACTCTGAACATCGTCAAAGTTGACGTGCACACTTATCATGCAAATGCACATCAAAAGATATGATGAAATTTTAATTCCGATAAATTTGTAAAAAGTGAAACTCCATCATGTGATTTCGCAAAGGTTGGGGTTAAAGGGAGTGAAAATAGATCAAAACGCTGTGAAAGTTGGAGTGCACACTTGTCTATCAAATGGGTAGCCAAATCTATGATCAAATTTCAATTGCAAGAAAATTGTCAAAAGTGAAACTTCGTTGTGCATTTTCACTATAATTCGGCTTAAAGCGGGTCCAAATAGCTTGAAACATTACAAAATTTGGTATGCATGCTTGTATATCAAACGGACATCCAAATCTATGATCCAATTTTAACTGCGAGAATTTCGTCAAAATTGAAACTCCATCATTCGATTTCACTAAGGTTTGGCTTAAAGGAAAAAGTGCAAGCTTTTTAGGCCATGGTTTGACGAAGTATGAGCAAATTTGAATTCTGAGAAACTGCTCAAAAGCGAAACTTTGTCATGTGGTTTCACTAGGGTTGGGCTTAAAATGGGTCAAAATAATAGCTAGAAACGTTGCAAAATTTGGCGTGCATGATTGTTTATCCAATGGGCATCCAAATCTATAATCAAGTTTATATTCTAAGAAGTACATCAAAAGTGAAACTCAATCATACAATTTTGTTAGGGTTTGGCTTAAAGGAGCTGAAAATAACTATGAACATCGTGAAAGTTGGCGTGCACACTTATCATCCAAATGCACATCAAAAGAAATGATCAAATTTTAATTTCGAGAAATTTGTAAAAACTGAAACTCTATTGTGCGGTTTTGCAAAGGTTGGGGTTAAAGGGGGTGAAAATAGCTTGGAACATCGTGAAAGTTGGAGTGCATGCTTGTTTATCCAATGGGCATCCAAATCTATGATCCAATTTCAATTGTGAGAAAATTGTCAAAAGTGAAACTTCCTCGTGCATTTTCACTAGAGTTTGGCTTAAAGCAGGTCCAAATAGCTCGAAACATTGAAAAATTTGGCGTGCATGCTTGTATATCAACCCAGCATCCAAATCTATGATCAAATTTCATTTCTGGGAATTTGGTCAAAAGTGAAACTCCATCATGCGGTTTTGCTAAGGTTTGGCTTAAAGGGGGGAAAAAGAGCTCTGAACATCACTAAATTTGGCTTGCACTCTTATCTACCAAATGGGCATCTAAATCTATGATCATATTTCAATTCTAATAAATTGGGCAAAAGAGAAACTTTATCGTGCGCTTTCGCTAAGGTTGCACTTAAAGGGAGTCAAATAGCTCAAAACATCGCGAAAGTTAGTGTGTACACTTGTTTATTGAAATGGGTACCCAAATCCACTTTCAAATTTCACTTCTGAAAAAGTCAACAAAGGTGCATCTTTTCAACTTTTGTTTGACCATCATTGAATGCGGGCCAAAATAGCTCCAAATCTCATAAAAATAGGTTTCCATGCCTACCTTCCAAATGGGTATCTAAATCTACTTTAAAATTTGAATTTTCAGAATATGGAAAAAATGCAACATTTTAGGCCTTGGTTTTACGAAGTTTGACCGAGGTCCAAAATGGCTCGCAATCCCAAAGAAATATACATGTAGGGATTATCTCTCAAATGGGTACCTAAATACAGTTTCAAATTTCAATTTCGATAAAGTCAAGAAAAGTGCTTTTCTTAGAACTTGGTTTGACCAACCTTGACTAAGTGCAAAAATGGGTATCTAAATCTACTTTTAAATTTGATTTCTAAGAAATTGGAGTTTTAGGCCTTGGTTTGAAAAAGTTTGACGAAGGTCCAAAATAGCTTGAAATCCCCTGAAAGTGTGTATGCATGGTTATCTCTCAAATGGGTACCTAATTCTCTTTCAAATTTCAATTACAAGAATGTTGAAAAAATAGCATCTCTTAGACCTTTGCTTGACCCACCTTATAAATAATGACCAAAATAACTTCAAACATCGTGAAAGTTGGTGTGCAATGGTATATACCAAATGCGAAGATAAATCTACGATCAAATTTTAATTCTGAGAAATTCGTCAAAAGTGATCAAGTTTCAATGGGCATCCAAATCTATGATCAAGTTTCAATTCTTAGAAGTTGGTCAAAAGCAAAACTCCATCGTGCGGTTTTGTTAGGGTTTGGCATAAAGGAGTCGAAAAATAACTTTGAACATCATGAAAGTTGGCCTGCACTCTTATATTCCAAATGCACATCTAAATCTATGATCAAATTTCAATTCTGAGAAACTGCTCAAAAGTGAAGCTCTGTCGTGCGGTTTCACTAGGGTTGGGCTTAAAAGGGGTCAAAATAATAGCTCGAAACGTTGCAAATTTGGCATGCATGATTGTTTATCCAATGGGCATCCAAATCTATGATCAAGTTTCCATTCTAATAACTACGTCAAAAGTGAATCTCCATCGTACAGTTTTGTTAGGGTTTGGCTTAAAGGAGCTGAAAATAACTCTGAACATCATGAAAGTTGGCGTGGACGCTTATCATCCAAATGCAGATCAAAAGATATGATCAAATTTTAATTCCGATAAATTTGTAAAAAGCGAAACTCTGTCATGCAGTTTCACAAAGGTTGGGGTTAAAGGGGGTGAAAATAGCTCGAAACATCATGAAAGTTGGAGTACACGCTTGTCTATCAAATGGGCATCCAAGTCTATGATCAAATTTCAATTGCGAGAAAATTGTCATGAGTGAAACTTCGTCGTGCATTTTCGCTATAGTTTGGCTTAAAGCGGGTCCAAATAGCTCGAAACATTACAAAATTTGGTGTGCACGCTTGTATATCCAATATGCATCCAAACGTATGACCAGGTTTCAATTCTGAGAATTTGGTCAAAGTTGAGACTGTATCGTGCAGTTTTGTTAGGGTTTGGATTAAAGATGCCGAAAATAGATCTCAACATCATGAAAGTTGGCATGCACACTTATTTTCTAAATATGCATTTAAATCTATGATTAAATTTTAATTCCAAGAAATTGGTTCAAAGTGAACCTCCATCGTGCACGTTTTTATGTGTGCCTCTGAAATTGGTATCTAAATCTACTTTTAAATTTGATTTCTAAGAAATTGGAAAAAAGTGCAACATTTTAGGCCTTGGTTTGACCAAGTTTGACCAAGGTCCAAAATAGCTCGAAATCCCCTGAAAGTGTGTATGCATGGTTATCTCTCAAATGGGTACCCAAATTCTTTTTTCAAATTTCCCTTACAAGAAAGTCGAAAAAATAGCATCTCTTAGACCTTTGCTTGACCAACCTTGAACAATGACCAAAATAACTTTGAACATCGTGAAAGTTGGTGTGCAATGTTATCCACCAAATGCGAAGATAAATCAACGATCAAATTTTAATTCTGAGAAATTAGTCAAAAGTGAAACTCTGTTGTATGGTTTTTCTGAGGTTGGGATGAAAGGGGGTGAAATATTTTGGAACCTCTTGAAATTTCACATGCACGCTTGTCTATCAAATGGACATTAAAATCTATGGTCAAATTTCAATTGTAAGAAACCACTCAAAAGAGAAACTTCGTCATCCATTTTCGCTAGGGTTGGGTTTAAAGGTGGTCAAAATAGCTTGGAACATTGCGAAAGTTGGCGTGCATGCTTGTTTATCTAATGGGAATCCAAATCTATGATCAAGATTCAATTCTTAGAAGTTGGTCAAAAGCGAAAATCCATCATATGGTTTTGTTAGGGTTTGGCTTAAAGGAGTCAAAAATAACTCTGAACATCATGAATGTTGGCGTGCACTCTTATCTTCCAAATGCACATCTAAATCTATGATCAAATTTTAATTCCAAGAAATTTGTCAAGAGTGAAACTTCGTCATTCGATTTCGCAAAGATTGGGGTTACAGGGGGTGAAAATAGCTCAAAACGTCGCGAAAGTTGGAGGGCACGGTTATCTATCAAACATGCATCCAAATGTATGATCAAATTTCAATTCTGAGAAATTAGTCAGAAGTGAAACTCCGTCATTCATTTTTGCTAGAGTTGGGCTCGAAGGGGTCCAAATAGCTTGCACCATTGCAAACGTTGGCCTGCACGTTCTTATATCAAACGGGCATCCAAATCTATGATCAAATTTCAACTCCGAGAATTTGGTCAAAAGTGAAACTCCATCATTCAATTTCGCTAAGGTTTCACTTAAAGGAGGGGAAAATGGCTTTGAGAAATTGTAAACAAATGCAACCTTTTAGGGCTTGGTTTCACCAAGTTTTCCTAAGGTCCAAAATAGCTCGAAATCCCCTGAATGTTTGTATGCATGGTTATCTCTCAAATGGGTACCTAAATTCTATTTCAAATTTCAATTACAGGAAAGCTGAAAAAATAACATCTCTTAGACCTTTACTTGAACAACCTTGAATAATGACCAAAATAGCTCCGAACATCATGAAAGTTAGCATGCACTCTTATCTACCTAATGCGTCGATAAATCTACAATGAAATTTTAATTTTGAGAAATTAGTCAAACGTGAAACTCCGTTGAGCGGTTTTGCTAAGGTTGGGCTTAAAGGGGGTGAAAATATTTTGGAATGTATCAAAAGTTTGCATGCATGCTTGTTCATCAAATGGGCATCCAAATTTATGATCAAATTTAAATTCTAGGAAACTGCTTGAAAGTGAAACTCCATCATGCGGTTTTGAAAGGGTTGGGCTTAAAGGGGGAAAAATGGCTCGAAATGTCACGAATGTTGGTGTGCATGCTTGTCTATCCAATATGCTTCCAAACATATGATCAGGTTTCAATTTTGAGAATTTGGTCAAAGCTGAGACTGCATCATGCAGTTTTGTTAGGGTTTGGCTTAAAGATGTCGAATATAGCTCTCAACATCGTGAAAGTTGGCATGCACTCTTATTTTCCAAATGCGCACTTAAATCTATGATTAAATTTTAATTCTAAGAAATTGGTTAAAAGTGAAACTCCGTCGTGCACGTTTTTATGTGTGCCTCTTAAATGGGTATCTAAATCTACTTATAAATTTTATTTCTGAGAAATTGGAAAAAAGTGCAACCTTTTATTCCTTGGTTTGACCAAGTTTGACCAAGGTCCAAAATAGCTCAAAATCCCTTGAAAGTGTGTATGCATGGCTATCTCTCAAGTCAGAAAAATATGATCTCTTAGACCTTTGCTTGACCAACCTTGAATAATACCCAAAATAACTTTGAACATCGTGAAAGTTGGTGTGCACTATTATCTACCAAATGCTAAGATAAATCTAGGATCAAATTTTAATTATGAGAAATTAGTCAAAAGTGAAACTCTATTGTATGGTTTTGCTGAGGTTGGGATTAAAGGGGGTGAAATATTTTGGAATGTCTCGAAATTTCGCATGCACGCTTGTCTATCAAATGGACATTCAAATCTTTGATCAAATTTCAATTATAAGAAACTGCTCAAAAGTGAAACTTTGTCATGCGTTTTCGCTAGGGTTGGGCTTAAAGGTGGTCAAAATAGCTTGGAATGTTGCGAAAGTTGGTGTGCATGCTTGTTCATCTAATGGGCATCCAAATCTATAATCAAGTTTCAATTCTTAGAAGTTGGTCAAAAGCAAAACTCGGTCGTGCGGTTTTGTTAGGGTTTGGCTTAAAGGAGTCGTAAATAACTCAGAACATCATGAAAGTTGGCGTGCACTCTTATCTTCCAAATGCACATCTAAATCTATGATCAAATTTTAATTCCAAAAAATTTGTCAAGAGTGAATCTCTGTCATGCGGTTTCGTTAAGATTGGGGTTACATGGGGTGAAAATAGCTCAAAACGTCATGAAAGTTGTAGTGCACGGTTATCTATCAAACGGGCATCCAAATCTATGATCAAATTTCAATTCTGAGAAATTAGTCAGATGTGAAACTTTATCGTTCATTTTAGCTAGAGTTGGGCTCGAAGGGGTCCAAATAGCTAGGACCATTGCAAAAGTTGGCGTGCATGTTTTTATATCAAATGGTCATCCAAATCTATGATCAAATTTCAAGTCCAAGAATTTGGTCAAAATTGAAACTCCATCATTCGATTTCGCTAAGGTTTGGCATCCACAAAAAAGTGCAAACTTTTAGGCCTTGGTTTGACCAAGTATGGGAAAATTTGAATTATGAGAAACTACTCAAAAGTGAAACTCTGTTGTGCAGTTTCACTAGGGTTGGGCTTAAAAGGGGTCTAAATAATTGCTCAAAATGTTGCAAAATTTGGCATGCATGATTGTTTATCCAATGGACATCCAAATCTATAATCAAGTTTCTATTCTAAGAAGTACATCAAAAGTGAAACTCGATCATAAAATTTTGTTAGGGTTTGGCTTAAAGGAGCTAAAAATAACTTTGAACATCGTGAAAGTTGGCATGCACACTTATCATCCAAATGCGCATCAAAAGAAATGATCAAATTTTAATTCCAAGAAATTTGTAAAAAGTGAAACTACATTGTGTGGTTTCGCAAAAGGTTGGGGTTAAATGGGGTGAAAATAGCTCAGAACGTCGTGCAAGTTGGAGTGCACGCTTGTCTATCAAATGGGCATCCAAATCTATGATCAAATTTCAATTGCGAGAAAATTGTCAAAAGTGAAACTTTGTCATGCATTTCACTAGAGTTCGGCTTAAAGCGGGTCCAAATAGCCTGAAACACTACAAAATTTGGCATTCATGCTTGTATATCAACCGGACATCCAAATCTATGATCAAATTTCAATTATGGGAATTTGGTCAAAAGTGAAACTCCATCATGCGGTTTCGCTAAGGTTTGGCTTAAAGGAGGGAAAAAGAGCTCTAAACATCACTAAATTTGGCATGCACTCTGATCTACCAAATGGGCATCTAAATCTATGATCATATTTCAATTCTAAGAAATTGGTCAAAAGAGAAACTTTATCGATCGCTTTCACTAAGGTTGCACTTAAAGGGAGTGAAATAGCTCCGAACGTCATAAAAGTTAGCGTGTACTCTCGTTTATTTAAATGGTTTCATAAATCTACTTTTAGATTTCACTTCTTAAAAAGTCAACAAAAGTGCATATTTTCAGCTTTTGTTTGACCATCCTTGAACGAGGGCCAAAATAGCACCAAATAGCATAAAATAGGTGTCCATGCCTATCTTTGAAATGGGTATCTAAATCTACTTCAAAATTTGAATTTTAAGAAAATGGGAAAAATGCATGGTTTTAGGCCTTGGTTTCACAAAGTTTGACCAAGGTCCAAAATGGCTCGCAATCCCAAAAAAATATACATGTAGGGATTATCTCTCAAATGGGTACCTAAATACAGTTTCAAATTTCAATTTCGAGAAAGTCAAGAAAAGTGCATTTCTTAGAACTTGGTTTGACCAACCTTAACTAAGTGCTGAAATAACTCGAAATTCACAAAAATATGTGTGCCTCTTAAATGGGCATCTAAATCTACTTTTAAATTTGATTTCTAAGAAATTGGAAAAAAGTGCAACCTTTTAGGCCTTGGTTTCACCAAGGTCCAAAATAGCTCGAAATGCCCTGAAAGTGTGTATGCATGGTTATCTCTCAAATGGGTATCTAAATTCTTTTTGAAATTTCAATTACAAGAAAGTCGAAAAAATAGCATCTCTTAGACCTTTGCTTGACCAACCTTGAATAATGACCAAAATAACTTCGAACATCCTGAAAGTTGGTGTGCACTGTTATCTACCAAATCTTTTTTTTTTACTAAAACATAGGGATAGATTATATTGATTCCAGTAAAACAGCTACCGCAGGCTTGACAAAATTACAGTGTTTCATAGTTGAGCTAGATTCTATTTTCAAAATGATTCTAGGAATCCAAAGCAACCCAACAGGTAGATTACAGTAAAATAAAGAGGCATAGAATACTAAGATAGAGCTTAGTAGCAGGTCGTAGCTAGAGTCTAGGAGACTTCTGAGTGCCAGGATTGAGTTCATCATTTGTCAATTTTGGCAATAAGTTTAGAGATAGCCGTCTCCAGAGCACTTATGTGTTTCCCAAAGTCTCCATGGGTGTTTGCAACGTCTTTAAAACTGGTGTGAACCTCTTCTTTGAAATCTTGCAAATTCTCTGATGAAGCCGAGTGGTCTGCGTGCAGCTTCCTGATGTCTTCATTGAGGATGTCCCAAGTTTGCTCTCTTGCCTGGTTTGTAGCTTGCAGGAGCTTGTCTTGCTTATCCACGTGTGCTCTGAGCCTCCCCATTGCATTCTCCAGCGATTCAATCCTTTCTTCCACTATTAGTCCTGATTCTAAGGAAGATCCTACCATTGCAAGCCATTGATACCCCTGGTTCAGGTGAAGAAGGAGCGCTAGGAAAAAGATTGACAGAGTAAGGATCCTTGGCCGCGCAGCTATGGCTTTCCCTTTGTTCTTCAGTGGGGCTTCAACGCGTTGGTTCTTCAATGTTTCTGCTGTCACAAAGGAAGAGAAAACCCTTGAATAAATAACTCACCGGGAGGGAATCAATGTCATGAGATTTTTGTGAATGGTAGCGACTTGCAGAGATTTTTTGGCAGTGCTGGGAGGGGGAGAAGATACGAGGTACACTGGAGTTCTGCAAATCAAATGGAAGTGCTTGTAGAAGATCCTAAATCGGCTACGGCTAGGGGACGTCACATCGACTTTCCTCTCCATCCTTGTGCAAGATGTCTCTGCCCAAAAGGGCCCCCCGATTTGCTTCTTTGTCTACCAGCGAGTTAAGCCCCCTAAGCACATGGAAGAATCTAATGGATTGGAAATTTTTTCTTAGAAGTAGAATTTTTTGGTAAATTTGTGCCAATTTAATATGAGTTGGATGCTTCCTCTTTGTTAGAGATTGAATCAGTAGGCGAAAGTCACCAAATACCGTTAATTTGGCAATTCCTTTGGATGTCGCAATTCTTAATCCTTGTAGGAGTCCACAAAATTCTGCAATATTATTTGATTCCGTGCCCAGACCCCAAGAGTATCTGCTGAGCACAGTTCCATTAGCTGACATGAACACTCCACCACCACCAGCTAAGCCAGGATTGCCCTTTGATGCTCCGTTGAAGAAGAGGCAAAGTTCGTTAAGAGAATTTTTCCAGCTGATGAAGTCAGGTTCGTCGAGCCTAATTTCCCACTGAGCAGTCTGGGGTTGATTTGGCAAGAAACGGTGTTGATGATTGGGAACAATCATGCTAAGCCAGTGTGATTCATCAGGCCGAAGTTGAATAGTGTCTTTCAGGCTGAGGTTGTGGTCAAGAGCTTCCCCTAGAATTGCTCTTGCTTGTATTGCAATTTTAGATGGTTGGCTTTCATGTTCTCTGAATATTTGATTGTTCCTCTCAATCCAAATTTTCCAGCAGATGGCTTTTGGAATCCATTTCCAGGCTGTTTGGAGCAGCGTTTTCTTGGCCATTTGAAACGATGAAAGATTCATCTAGTCTGAAATATTCTTAGAAATTAGTCAAAAGTGAAACTCTGTTGTATGGCTTAGATGAGGTTGGGATTAAAGTGGGTGAAATATTTTGGAACGTCTCAAAATTTTGCATGCATGCCTCTCTATCAAATGGGCATTGAAAATCTATGATCAAATTTTAATTATAAGAAACTACTCAAAAGTGAAACTTCGTCATATGTTTTCGCTAGGGTTGGGCTGAAAGGTAGTCAAAATAGCTTGGAACGTTGCAAAAGTTGGCGTGCATTCTTGTTTATCTAATGGGCATCCAAATCTATGATCTAGTTTCAATTCTTAGAAGTTGGTCAAAAGCGAAACACCATCGTGCGGTTTTGTTAGGGTTTGGATTAAAGGAGTCGAAAATAACTCTGAACATCATGAAATTTGGGATGCACTCTTATCCTCTGAAAGTGTGTATGCATGGTTATCTCTCAAATGGGTACCTAAAATATCTTTCAAATTTCAATTACAAGAAAGTCAAAAAAATAGCATCTCTTAGACCTTTGCTTGACCAGCCTTAAATAAAGACCAAAATAACTTTGAACATCGTGAACGTTGGTGTGCACTGGTATCTACCAAATGCTAAGATAAATCTACGATCAAATTTTAATTCTGAGAAATTAGTCAAAAGTGAAACTCTGTTGTATGGTTTTGCTGAGGTTGGGATTAAAGTGGTGAAATATTTTGGAACGTCTCAAAATTTTGCGTGCACGCTTGTCTATCAAATGGGCATTCAAATCTATGATCAAATTTCATTTATAAGAAACTGCTCAAAAGTGAAACTTTGTCAGGCGTTTTTGCTAGGGTTGGGCTTAAAGGTGGTCAAAATAGCTTGAAACATTGTGAAAGTCGGCGTGCATGCTTATTTATCTAATGGGCATCCAAATCTATGATTAAGTTTCATTTCTTAGAAGTTGGTCAAAAGCGAAACTCCATCGTGCGGTTTTGTTTGGGTTTGGCTTAACAGAGTCAAAAATAACTCTGAGCATCATGAAAGTGGGCGTGCACTCTTATCTTCCAAATGCACATCTAAATCTATGATCAAATTTTAATTCCGAGAAATTTGTCAAGAGTGAAACTCCTTCATGGAGTTTCGCTAAGATTGGTGTTACATGGGGTGAAAATAGCTCAAAACATCCCGAAAGATGGACTGCATGGTTATCCATCAGACGGGCATCCAAATCTATGATCAAATTTCAATTCTGAGAAATTAGTCAGAAGTGAAACTCTGTCGTTCATTTTTCCTAGAGTTGGGCTCGAAGGGGTCCAAATAGCTTGGACCATTGCAAAATTTGGCGTGCATGTTTTCATATCAACTGGCATCCAAATCTATGATCAAATTTCAACTCTGAGAATTTGGTCAAAAGTGAAACTCCATCATTCGATTTCACTAAGGTTTGGCTTAAAGGAGGGGAAATTGGCTTTGAGAAATTGGAAACAAATGCAACCTTTTATTTCTTGGTTTCACCAAGTTTGCCTAAGGTCCAAAATAGCATGAAATCCCCTAAAAGTTTGTATGCATGGTTATCTCTCAAATGGGTACCTAAATTCTCTTTCAAATTTCAATTACAAGTAAGCCGAAAAAATAACATCTCTTAGACCTTTACTTGACCTTCCTTGAATAACAACCAAAATAGCTCTGAACATAATTGAAAGTTAGCATGGACTCTTATCTACCAAATGCGCCGATAAATCTATGATTAAATTTTAATTTTGAGAAAATAGTCAAATGTGAAACTCCGTTGTGTTGTTTTCCTAAGGTTGGGCTTAAAGGGAGTGAAAATATTTTGAAATGTCTCAAAAGTTTGCATGCATAGCTTGAAATTCCTTGAAAGTGTGTATGTATGGTTACCTCTCAAATGGGTACCTAAATTCTCTTTCAAATTTCAATTACAAGAAAGTCTAAAAAATAACATCTCTTAGACCTTTGCTTGACCAACCTTGAATAATGACCAAAATAACATCGAACATCGCGAAAGTTTGTGTGTTTATGTACCAAATGCTAAGATAAATATACGATCAAATTTTAATTCCGAGAAATTAGTCAAAACTGAAACTCTGTTGTATGGTTTTTATGAGGTTGGGATTAAAGGGGGTGAAATATTTTGGAACATCTCGAAACTTTGCATGCACGCTTGTCTATCAAATGGGCATTCAAATCTATGATCAAATTTCAATTATACGAAAATACTCAAAAGTGAAACATCATCATGCTTTTTCGCTAGGGTTGGGATTAAAGGTGGTCAAAATAGCTTGGAACGTTGCAAAAGTTGGTGTTCATGCTTGTTTATCTAATTGGCATCCAAATCTATCATCAAGTTTCAATTCTTAGAAGTTGGTCAAAAGCGAAACTCCATCGTGCGGTTTTGTTAGGGTTTGGCTTAAAGGAGTCGAAAATAAATTTGAACATCATGAATGTTGGCGTGCACTCTTATCTTCCAAATGCACATCTAAATCTATGATCAAAGTTTAATTTCAAGAAATTTGTCAAGAGTGAAACTCCATCATGCGGTTTCGCTAAGATTAGGGTTACAGGTGGTGAAAATAGCTCAAAACGTCGTGAAATTTGGAGTGCACAATTATCTATCAAATGGGCATCCAAATCTATAATCAAATTTCAATTCTGATAAATTAGTCAGAAGTGAAACTCTCTCATTCATTTTCACTAGAGTTGGGATCGAAGGGCCCCCAAATAGCTTGGACCATTGCAAACGTTGCTGTGCACGTTTTTATATCAAATGGGCATCCAAATCTATGATCAAATTTCAACTCCGAGAATTTGGTCAAAAGTGAAACTCTGTCATTCGATTTCGCTAAGGTTTGGCTTAAAGGAGGGGAAAATGGCTTTGAGAAATTGGAAACAAATGCAACCTTTTAGGGCTTGGTTTCACCAAGTCTGCCTAAGGTCCAAAATAGCTTGAAATCCCCTGAAAGTTTGTATGCATGGTTATCTCTCAAATGGGTACCTAAATTCTCTTTCAAATTTCAATTATAAGAAAGCTGAAAAAATAACATCTCTTAGACCTTTACTTAACCAAACTTGAATAACGACCAAAATAGCTCCGAACATCATGAAAGTTAGCATGCACTCTTATCTACCAAATGCGCCAATAAATCTACGATTAAATTTTAATTTTGAGAAATTAGTCAAATGTGAAACTCTGTTGTGCGGTTTTGCTAAGGTTGGGCTTAAAGGGGGTGAAAATATTTTGGAATTTCTCAAAAGTTTAGATGCACGCTTGTTCATCAAATGGGTGTTAGTTT
>LPNX010551252.1:785019-807681 GCA_001517045.1 Pseudotsuga menziesii | reverse complement strand
TAGTGTATAATAACTCAAGTGCCCCGAAACTGTGGGAACTTACCTAATGACTTGACAAGACTTGTTTACATTATTAATCCTCCCGATTGGAACATCGGGGCATGATAACATGACTCAAATACATAATAGAAAAATCCCGGAATAAACATCAGGTTACAATACATAAGATACATAGAAGAATACATTCCGAAGTTACATATACGTCAACACTCCCTCTTAACTAGGAAGGTATAATTTCGACACGATTTTCAGCACTGGTCTTCTTCTCTGTATCAACTAGATCATCTTAGTCTTAAATTCATCTTTGTCTTCAAGTCATCTTCATCTTCAAGTCATCTTCATCTTTGGATCTGGATCATCTCTCGATCTAGATCGTCATAGAACATCATCACTGGATCTGGATCATCACCACTGGACTGGATCTGGATCATCACTCGATCTGGATCTGGAACTGGATCATCTCTCGATCTGGATCATCACTGCTGGATCTGGATCATCACTCGATCTGGATCTCTCGGAGTCATCATAACTGGATCAGAATCATAGCTCGATCTGGATCTCCTCTGGTCATCATCATGTGTGTACTATCTCATCATAGGAAGTTCTACAGAGCCAGCCCTTTTTCATGCTGGTTATAGTCCTAGCCACCAAGTAGGTCTTCGCCCAGCACTTACATCTGACCTACTCATCAGAAAGGCACGCCCAACACTCACATTTGATCATGTAGTAAACTGCAATCACATCAGAAAGGCCCGGCACTCACATTCACTAGCATGGTAGGAACAACAACTACCATCTGTGAAATGGCTCTGTACTTACATCTGACCTACTCGTTAGAAGGGCATCACATCCATCCAGGCTGGAACCACATTCACCACAATGATGAAAGAACCCTGTTCTTTTCACCCAGGCTGGAACCACATCCGCCACAATGATGAAAGAACTCTGTTCTTTTCACCTAGGTTGGAACCACATCCGCCACAATGAAGAAATATTTCTGCACTTACATCTGACCTACTCGTCAGAAGGGCATGCACTCACATCTGACCTGGCAGGAACTGAATCCTACACCCTCGTCAGAATGGCCCCCAGTCCCAGACTGAGCTACCTGGTAACTGACCAGGCACCTCCACTCTCCCAGAGAGTGGCAGTTTCCCTTACATCTGTCCTACTCGACAGAATGGCCAGCACTCACATCTGTCATGGGAGGAACTTAATCCTTTAGCCATGACCAGAATGGCTCAGCCCTTACATCTGACCTACTCGTCAGAATGGCTCTCTCAGTCCCTGACTGAGTGTTCCTGGTAACTGACCAGGTGCCTCCATTCCCAGAATGGTAGTCAGCACTCATATCTGACATGGAAGGAACTGGATCCTCTCACTATGACAGAATGACTCAGCCCTTACAACTGACCATGGAAGGAACCAATCCTCTCACCATGTTATAATGGCTATGGGTCTTATCACTTTCTCTTGGAAGGAACCTCGATCTGGAGAACACCAAGTCTCTCTCTGAATTACTCGAACTTTAGCCTAGCCAATGGATTTGTCAATACATCAGCTATTTGTTCCTTCGTTGCAACATACTGGAGCTTCACTGCTCCTCTCTACACCATATCCCTGATATAGTGATACTTGATCTCGATATGCTTCGACTTGTCATGGAACACTGGATTCTCTGACAACTTCACACAACTCTGGTTTTCACAATGTATACAAGTAGCATCCAACTAGAGATCAAATATACCAGACAGTAGCTTCTGCAGCCATACTGCCTCACAACTAGTTGAACAAGCTGCGACATACTCTGCTTTAGCTGTACTCAGTGCCACACAGGATTGCTTCCTGCTAAACCAAGAGATCACACCTGATCCCATACTAAAGCAACATCCTGAAGTACTCTTCCTATCGATGGAACTGCTTTCCCAATCTGAATCAACATAACCCTCCAGGTTAATCTTCTGATTCGCATCGTACTTGAGCCCATAATCAATTGTACCCTTCAGGTACCTCAGAATATGCTTTGCAGCCATCAAGTGAACACTTCTCGGATCTGTCAGGTACTGGCTCAAGGTGTTCACAGCAAAGCAAATGTCTGGTCTCGTGTTCATCAGGTACATCAATGACCCAATCATCTGACGATACATCGTAGCATCAACCGTCTCTGATGAAGCATCACTTAATAGCTTCATGTTCAATGCCATAGGTGTGGCCATAGTCTTGCAGTCCATCATCCCAAACCTCTTTAGGATCTCTACTGCATACTTCCCTTGTCCACACCTCCATGCCTAGAACAATAGTGCATCGACACATAACAGGAACATTACTGGTATTCCACCTTCAACCTTGAAGCAAAGGTTGGAATCCACTTTACTCTCAGTAAATCCTAGAGTCATAAATAATCTACCCATCCTGTCGTACCATGTCGAACCTCAATATATTCTGTAGTCACTCCCTCTGAAGCGAAGCATTGTACTCCCTCTGTCTTCTATGCTCTATGCACTAAAAACATTCTGTACCGAAGTGACAAGTAGCTTCCTATGCTACTAATATTCTATGTGACCATCTGGTGTATAGACTTGCATCTTCAACCTTGTAGCAAAGGTTAAGATCTTCATCATTCTCATCATGTATGTGTTTCAACTCTTACTGGCTGCAAATGTCTCTTCGTAGTCTAGGCCTTCCTTTCATGAGAAGCCTCGTGCTACGAATATTTGCTTTGTATCCCACGATGTTTCCATATACTGCATGATGGAACTATGAACTTCTCTTCAGGTCTCGATACTGCACCCTGACATCATTCTTCTTGAACTGGTCTTCCCTTTCTTCTTGGTGGCTGGAAGGTTCTGCATCAATGATGTCACTGCACTCATCATATTATTCTTTGTCTTTGAACTGTCGTCACTTGTTCTTCGGAACAAGTCTTCATTCTTCTTTGCTTGTAGGCGATTATGTATGCGGTCTTTCCTACAAGTCAAATGCAATTGTATGGTTAGAAACATTTCATAAAGAATATTTATACTAGCAAGTTCTTATGCATAAATATATGATCATGCAACTACTTTAGCCAATACAACATTCATCCATATCTCATTGAAACTTTCTAGATGCCTTCCATCTCTACCAGGACAACATTGAGATTGTGCACTAATCCAATATGTCAGCAAAGAGGTTTCATTCTAGATAAGTAGCAATGGAGAGTTGTATAGCACCATGAGCTACTTACCCATCACATGCATATTAGTAGTATATTGTCGTTAATGCAAACATCCTATCATGCATAATACAATAACTGAATATAAACAAATGCATAACAAAACAATGAAATGACAATTGAATACTTATCTTTATTTGTTTCGTGGGTATACTCCTTCTTGAGTCCTGGAGCAAACAATACTTCTTTCATTGTTAGAGACTTACAAAAGTCTAGCTTGTATGAAGATTTCCCCCACTACCTTTTATTGGATATTGGTAGTCATCTCCTAGTTTCACCTTGTGAGGTGATTCATGTTCTGACAGTGTTACAAAGGATTCCTTGAATCCCGTCATATGTTTGGAAGCCCCACTGTCTATAAGCCAATCATCACTTCCATGAGTAATGTTACCTGTGAGAGATGATATCAGAACATATTCATCCTCGCTTGAAGAATCTTCACTTTCATATCTAGATCTCTTTCTGGATGGTTCATCATCCTCTACAGCATGAGCATGATGTCTTCTTTTGTTGCTCTTCTTCATCTTCTTCTATTTGTTAGGACAATATTTTGCAAAGTGTCCTGCTTCATCACAAGTATAGCATATGACCCTAGACATTTCTCTTTTAGGATTATCTTTGTAAGAATGCTTACCTCTTGAACGATGAAACTTCTTTCTTGATGACTTGGAGTGAGACTTGGAGTGTACCGTGAGATCTTGGTCTTGACTTCCCATCTTCTCTTCTCGAGCTGCTATCCGAGCTTCTTCTTGAGAGCATTCTTCCCATAGTCTGCTGAATTTGACTAACTTCTTTCTAGCACAGATTCCTTGAATGAAGGCATCCCATGACCTAGGGAGGCCATTCAAAGTAGTCATGACAATCTCTGCATTTTCGACTTCTTCATCAACAACTTCTAATTGTTCCTTGATTTGAGAAACCCTTGTGAAGTATGACTGGATATTTTCTGCATTCTGAATCTTCACATTCTTCAACTGGTTCCCCAGGGTCATCTTCCAATTGATGTTCTTTCCTTCAAACAATTTGGTTAGGGCATCAAACATAGCTTTAGGTGTCTTGAGAGAGGACACATGTGGGATAACATGATCCTTGATAGAATCAGCAATGATCCTCTTTTCCATAACCAACTTCTTCTTATGTAAGGCCTTTGCCTCATCTCCCTCTGGAACTGGAACCTCCTCATGAATGTAGGAGTCTAATTCATTCTCTTCCAGGACCAGGGAGATCCTATACTTCCAAGCTCAGAATTTATCAGCTCCCTCAATCTTTTTATCAAGCTTGGTATGATGAGACATCTTAAATGAGAACCTCAAATGGAAATAGCAAAGGATTAGATCTTACCAAATTGAGGTGTCCGTCCTTGTCCCGGAGTTCGCTGATCTAGGGTTTGTCACAGAAACCCTAATTTTCAAAACTTGGAATATTTCAGATCTTATTGGACAAACAGATAGATCTCTTCAAATGGAGCTGTCCAATGTACTCCTTTTCTGAAAACAGTGGCGGGAAGCTCCCGGAACAGGAAGCCCTAATTTTCAATTTCTTCTGCAGAAATGCCTGTTACTGTTTCTGAGATATCTCCGAAATTACTACTTTTCTATGTCTGAAATTTCGTACTGAGGTAACCTCGCATGTCCCTGATCCAACACTGTAGGTTTCATCAGAAGTTGTTTCACCATTTGGGATTTATGATCCTTTTCCCAAGGTGACCTGTTACAGTACTATTTAGAACAACAAAGTTGTACGGCATGCCACGTGTTACTGGTTCATCTTATGAGTTTTCTCTTCAGACCACTGAAATAAAAGTATGTGCCCTTTCTGGAACATCTTCAGGAATTCCATTTGGACCTCTATATCCCAATATATTGCAGATCTCCCCAGGTGTTCTGTTTATGGATGATTTCTGGAAGAGACTGAAACCCTAAATTAGAGAGATCATCTCTCCTGGAATATAGCGCATCTGATGCTAAATTTTGGACACAGTGTTATTCAGGATTTTATATTCAGCTCCTGCAATTTTCAGCTTCTGAGACTTCACCAACCTCAGAATATAGCGACTGTACCAAAACGTATCAGTTTTTAGTATTGAGGGTTTTTCAAGCTCGGGGTCAAACTAGGGTTTGACTTTCCCATAGTTTCACCCAACCAAATTTCTTGATCCAGGTCTCTAAACTTCGGTTTTGATGAGGAGAACAATCCTATGCAGGTCTCACGCAAAAATTCATCTTCTGTATAAATCCATAATTTCCGCATCGAAACTGAAAATGCTCAAAATCGAATTCCGCTTCGACAGAAAGATGCACCCTTCAATGGAGAGTCATCCTAGCATACTTTTGCTGAAAATATGTGGAGGAAGATCCATAAAATAGGAAGCCCTAGTTCCCGTAGCTGCACAGTGTCTTCTTCTCAAGTTAGCTCTGATACCATGTTAGTTTTTCAACATTTAAGATAGCATTATGTTAGGATCTTTTCACTGAGAGAATAACAAGCACAGCAATAACATAAGCACATCACAAGAGACAAGAGACACAAAGAGTTTTGATCGGAGAAACCATAAATGGAGAAAACCCCGCAACTTCCTCTAAGATAGTATCACCACAAGATGTAAAACCCCAAAAGAGAAAGATGCACTCCAACAGCAGTAGTCTTCTTGTCCCAGTATATTTTCTTCTCCACTAGTACGCCACACTTGAGAGAGCAAGTGATGTGTTGTGCAAGTGATAAATAGAGAGACTCTCACTCTCTATTTATATTCTTCTGTTCACTTGAAGTGCACTTAATCACATAGGCTCAACTTACAATTACTTACTCGAGCCTACACCTTAATTAGTGTATAATAACTCAAGTGCCCCGAAACTGTGGGGACTTACCTAATGACTTGACAAGACTTATTTACATTATTAATCCTCCCAATTGGAACATCGGGGCATGATAACATGACTCAAATACATAATAGAAACATCCCAGAATAAACATCGGGTTACAATACATAAGATACATAGAAGAATACATTCCAAAGTTACATATACGTCAACAATGGGCATCCAAATTTATGATGAAATTTAAATTCTAAGAAAATGCTCGAAAGTGAAACTCTGTCGCGTGGTTTCGACAAAGATTGGTTGACCTTGAATCCAAACATCTGATCAGGTTTCAATTCTGAGAATTTGGTCAAAGCTGAGACTGCATCGTGTAGTTTTGTTAGTGTTTGGCTTAAAGACACCGAAAATAGCTCTCAACATCGTGAAATTCGGCATGCACATTTATTTTCCAAATGCGCATTTAAATCTATGATTAAATTTTAATTCCAAGAAATTGGTTAAAAGTGAAACTCCGTCGTGCACGTTTTTATGTGTGCCTCTTAAATGGGTATCTAAATCTACTTTTAAATTTAATTTCTAAGAAAAAAAGTGCAACCTTTTAGACCTTGGTTTGACCAAGTTTGACCAAGGTCCAAGATAGCTCAAACTCCCTTGAAAGTGTGTATGCATGGTTATCTCTCAAATGGGTACCTAAATTCTCTTTCAAATTTTGCTTACAAGAAAGTCGAAAAATAGCATCTCTTAGACCTTTGCTTGACTAACCTTGAATAATGACCAAGATAACTTTGAACATCGTGAAATTTGGTGTGCACTTTTATCTACCAAATGCTAAGACAAATCTATGATGAAATTTTAATTCTGAGAAATTAGTCAAAAGTGAAACTTTGTTGTATGGTTTTGCAGAGGTTGGGATTAAAGGGGGTGAAATATTTTGTAATGTCTTGAAATTTCGCGTGCATGCTTGTCTATCAAATGGACATTCAAATCTATGATCAAATTTCAATTATAAGAAACTGCTCAAAAGTGAAACTTCGTCATGCGTTTCCGCTGGGGTTGGGCTTAAAGGTTGTCAAAATAGCTTGGAGCATCGTGAAAGTTGGCGTGCATGCTTGTTTATCCAATGGACTTCTAAATCTATGATCAAGTTTTAATTCTTAGAAGTTGGTCAAAAGAGAAACTCCATCGTGCGGTTTTGTTAGGGTTTGGCTTAAAGGAGTCGAAAATAGCTCTAAATATCATGAAAGTTGGCGTGCACTCTTATCTTCCAAATGTGCATCTAAATCTCTGATCAAATTTTAATTCCTAGAAATTGGTCAAGAGTGAAACTCCGTCATGTGGTTAAAGGGGGTGAAAATAACTCAAAACGTCATGAAAGTTGGAGTGCATGGTTATCTATCAAACGGGAATCCAAATCTATGATCAAATTTCAATTCTAAGAAATTGGTCAGAAGTGAAACTTCATCGTGCATTTTTGCTAGAGTTGGGCTCGAAGGGGTCCAAATAGCTCAGACCATTGCAAAAGTTGGCGTGCACATTTTTATATCAAACGGGCATCCAGATCTATGATCAAATTTCAAATCTGAGAATTTGGTCAAAAGTGAAACTCCATCATTCGATTTTGCTAAGGTTTGGCTTAAAGGAGGGGAAAATGGTTGAGAAATTGGTAACAAATGCAACCTTTTAGGGTACCTAAATTGGTAGCTTGAAATCCCTTGAAAGTTTGTATGCATGGTTATCTCTCAAATGGGTACCTAAATTCTCTTTAAATTTCAATTACAAGAAAGCCGAAAAAATAACATCTCTTAGAGCTTTAGTTGACCAACCTTGAACAACGACCAAAATAGCTTCGAACATCATGAAAGTTAGTATGCACTCTTATCTACCAAATGCGTTGATAAATCTACGATTAAATTTTAATATTGAGAAATTAGTCAAACGTGAAACTCTGTTGTGCAGTTTTGCTAAGGTTGGGCTTAAAGTGGGTGAAAATATTTCACAACATCGTGAAATTTCATGTGCAAGCTTGTCTATCAAATGGACATCCAAATCTATGAGCAAATGCCAATTTTGAGAAACTGCTCAAAAGTGAAACTCCAAATCTATGATCAAATTTCAACTCCGAGAATTTGGTCAAAAGTGAAACTCCATCATTCGATTTTGCTAAGGTTTGGCTTAAAGGAGGGGAAATTGGCTTTGAAAAATTGGAAATAAATGCAACCTTTTATGTCTTGGTTTCACCAAGTTTGGCTAAGGTCCAAAACTACTCGAAATCCTCTGAAAGTTTGTATGCATGGTTATCTCTCAAATGGGTACCTAAATTCTCTTTCAAATTTCAATTACAAGAAAGCCGAAAAAATAACATCTCTTAGACCTTTACTTGACCAACCTTGAATAATGACCAAAATAGCTCTGAACATCATGAAATTTACCATGGACTCTTATCTACCGAATGCACCGATAAATCTATGATTAAATTTTAATTTTGAGAAATTAGTCAAACGTGAAACTCCGTTGTGCAGTTTTGCTAAGGTTGGGCTTAAAGGGGGTGAAATTTTTTTGGAATGTCTCAAAAGTTTGCATGCATGGTTGTTCATCAAATGGGTATCCAAATTTATGATCAAATTTAAATTCTAAGAAACTGCTTGAAAGTGAAACTCCTTCGTGCAGTTTCGACAGGGTTGGGCTTAAAGGGGGTCAAGATAGCTTGGAACGTCATGAAAGTTGGTGTGCATGCTTGGTAAAAGGTGAAACTCTGTTGTGCACGTTGATTTCTAAGAAATTGGAAAAAAGTGCAACCTTTTCGTCCTTGGTTTGACCAAGTTTGACCAAGGTCCAAAATAGCTCAAAATCCCCTGAAAGTGTGTATGCATGGTTATCTATCAAATGGGTACCTAAATTCTCTTTCAAATTTCACTTACAAGAAAGTCGAAAAAATAGCATCTCTTAGACCTTTGCTTGACCAACCTTGAATAATGACCAAAATAACATCGAACGTCGTGAAAGTCGGTGTGCACTTTTATGTACCAAATGGAAGATAAATCTACGATCAAATTTTATTTCTGAGAAATTAGTCAAAAGTGAAACTCTACTGTATGGTTTTGCTGAGGTTGGGATTAAAGGGGGTGAAATATTTTGGAATGTCTGGAAATTTCGCGTGCACGCTTGTCTATCAAATGTGCATTTAAATCTGTGATCAAATTTCAATTATATGGAACTGCTCAAAAGTGAAACGTCATCATGCTTTTTCGCTAGGGTTGGGCTTAAAGGAGGTCAAAATAGCTTGGAACGTTGCAAAAGTTGGCGTGCATGCTTGTTTATCCAATGGGAATCCAAATCTATGATCAAGTTTCAATTCTTAGAAGTTGGTCAAAAGCGAAACTCCATCGTGCGGTTTTGTTAGGGTTTGGCTTAAAGGAGTAAAAAATAACTATAAACATCATTAAAGTTGGCGTGCATTCTTATCTTCCAAATGCACATCTAAATCTATGATCAAATTTTAATTCCAAGAAATTTGTCAAGATTGAAACTCCATCATGCGGTTTTGCTAAGATTGGGGTTACTCCGTTGTGCGGTTTTGCTAAGGTTGGGCTTAAAGGGGGTGAAAATATTTTGGAATGTCTTAAAAGTTTGCATGCACACTTGTTCATTAAATGGGCATCCAAATTTATGATCAAATGTAAATTCTAAGAAACTACTCGAAAGTGAAACTCCTTCATGTGGTTTCAACAGGGTTGGGCTTAAAAGGGGTCAAAATAGCTTGGAAGGTCACGAAAGTTGGCATGCATGCTCATCTATCCAATATACATCCAAACCTCTGATCAGGTTTCAATTCTGAGAATTTGGTCCAAGCTGAGACTGCATCTTGCAGTTTTGTTAGGGTTTGGCTTAAAGATGCCGAAAATAGCTCTCAACCTCATGAAAGTTGGCATGCACTCTTATCTTCCGAATGCGCATCTAAATCTATGATCAAATTTTAATTCCAAGAAATTTGTCAAGAGTGAAACTCTGTCATGTGGTTTCGGTAAGATTGGGGTTAAAGGGGGTGAAAATAGCTCAAAACATCGTGTAATTTGGAGTGCACAGTTATCTATCAAACATGCATCCAAATCTATGATCAAATTTCAATTCTGAGAAATTGGTTAAAAGTGAAATTCTATCATGCATTTTCGCTAGAGTTGGGCTCGAAGGGGTCCAAATAGCTCAGACCATTGCAAAAGTTGGAGTGCATGTTTTTATATCAAACAGGCATACAAATATATGATCAAATTTCAACTACGAGAATTTGATCGAAATTGAAACTCCATCATTCAATTTCACTAAGGTTTTGATTAATGGAAAAAGTTCAAGCTTTTAGGCCTTGGTTTGACCAAGTATGAGCAAATTTGAATTCTGAGAAACTGCTCAAAAGTGAAACTCTGTCATGTGGTTTCACTGGGGTTGGGCTTGAAAGGGGTCAAAATAATAGCTCAAAACGTTGCAAAATTTGGCGTGCATGATTATTTATCCAATGGGCAGCCAAATCTATAATCAAGTTTCTATTCTAAGAAGTATGTCAAAAGTGAAACTCGATCATACAATTTTGTTATGGTTTGGCTTAAAGGAGCTGAAAATAACTATGAACATCATGAAAGTTGGCGTGCACACTTATCATCCAAATGCAGATTAAAAGAAATGATCAAATTTTAATTCTAACAAAATTTGTAAAAAGTGAAACTCCGTTGTGCGGTTTCGCAAAGGTTGGGGTTAGGCGGTGAAAATAGCTTCGAACATCGTGAAAGTTGGAGTGTGTGCTTGTCTATCAAATGGGCATCCAAATCTATGATCAAATTTCAATTTCCAGAAAATTGTCAAAAGTGAAACTTCGTCGTGCATTTTCGCTATAGTTCGACTTAAAGCGGGTCCAAATATCTTGAAACATTGCAAAATTTAGCATGCATGCTTGTATATCAACCGGGCATCCAAATCTATGATCAAATTTCAATTCTAGGAATTTGGTCAAAAGTGAAACTCCATCATGCGGTTTCACTAAGGTTTGGCTTAAAGGATGGAAAAAGAGCTTTGAACAACACTAAATTTGGCATCCACTCTTATCTACCAAATGGGCATTTAAATCTATGCTCATATTTCAATTCTAAGAAATTGGTCAAAAGAGAAACTTTATCGTGTGCTTTCGCTAAGGTTGCACCAACATCATGAAAGTTAGAGTGTACGCTTGTTTATTGAAATGGGTACATAAATATACTTTCAAGATTCACTTCTTAAAAAGTCAACAAAAGTGCATCTTTTTAGCTTTTGTTTGACCATCCTTGAATGCAGGCCAAAATAGCTCCAAATAGCATAAAATAGGTGTCCATGCCTATCTTTGAAATGGGTACCTAAATACAGTTTCAAATTTCAATTTCAATAAAGTCAAGAAAAGTGGATTTCTTAGAACCTGGTTTTACCAACCTTGACTAAGTGCCGAAATGGGTATCTAAATCTACTTTTAAATTTGATTTCTAAGAAATTGGACTTTTAGGCCTTGGTTTGACCAAGTTTAACGAAGGTCCAAAATAGCTCAAAATCCCCTAAAAGTGTGTATGCATGGTTATATCTCAAATGGGTACTTAAATTCTCTTTAAAATTTCGATTACAAGAAAGTTGAAAAAATAGCATCTCTTAGACCTTTGCTTGACCAACCTTAAATAATGACCAAAATAACCTCGAACATCATGAAAGTTGGTGTGCACTGGTATCTACCAAATGCTAAGATAAATCTACGATCAAATTTTAATTCTGGGAAATTAGTCAAAAGTGAAACTTTGTTGTATGGTTTTGCTGAGGTTGGGATTAAAGGGGTGAAATAATTTGGAACGTCTCGAAATTTCATGTGTACGCTTGTCTATCAAATGGGAATTCAATTCTATGATCAAATTTCAATTATAAGAAACTGCTCAAAAGAGAAACTTCCTCATGCGTTTTCACTAGGGTTGGGCTTAAAGGTGGTCAAAATAGCTTGGAACGTTGTGAAAGTTCACATGCATGCTTGTTTATCTAATGGGCATCCAAATCTATCATCAAGTTTCAACTCTTAGAAGTTGGTCAAAAGCGAAACTCCATCATGTGGTTTTGTTAGGGTTTGGCTTAAAGGATTTGAAAATAACTCTGAACATCATGAAAGTTGGCGTGCACTGTTATCTTCCAAATGCACGTATAAATCTATAATCGAATTTCAATTCTAAGAAACTGCTCAAAAGTGAAACTCTATCGTGCAGTTTCACCAGGTTTGGGCTTAAAAGGGGTCAAAATAATAGCTCGAAACATTACAAAATTTGGCGTGCATGATTGTTTATCCAATGGGCATCCAAATCTATGATCAAGTTTCCATTCTGATAAGTACATCAAAAGTGAACCTCCATGGTACAGTTTTGTTAGAGTTTGGCTTAAAGGAGCTGAAAATAACTCTGAACATCGTTAAAGTTGGCATGCACACTTATCATCCAAATGCATATAAAAAGTGAAACTCCATCGTGCGGTTTTGCAAAGGTTGGGGTTAAAGGGAATGAAAATAGCTCAAAATGTCGCGAAAGTTGGAGTCCATGCTTGTCTATTAAATGGGCATCCAAATCTATGATCAAATTTCAATTGCGAGAAAATTGTCAAAAGTGAAACTTCGTCGTGCATTTTTGCTATAGTTCGGCTTAAAGCGGGTCCAAATAGCTCGAAACATTACAAAATTTGGCTCGCACGCTTGTATATCAAATGAGTATCCAAATCTATGATCATATTTCAATTCTGGAAATTTGGTAAAAAGTGAAACTCCGTCGTGCGGTTTCGCTAAGGTTTAGCTTAAAGGAGGGAAAAAGAGCTCTGAACATCACTAAATTTGGCATGCACGCTTATCTACCAAATGGGCATCTAAATATATGATGATATTTCAATTATAAGAAACTGGTCAAACGAGAAACTTTATCGTGCGCTTTCACTAAGGTTGCACTTAAAGGGAGTGAAATAGCTTGGAACGTCGTGAAAGTTAGTGTGTACACTTGTTTATTGAAATGGGTACCTAAATCCACTTTCAAATTTCACTTCTGAAAAAGTCAACAAAAGTGCATCTTTTCAACTTTTGTTTGACCATCCTTGAATGAGGGCCAAAATAGCTCCAAATCTCATAAAAATAGTTGTCCATGCCTATCTTTGAAATGGGTATCTAAATCTACTTTAAAATTTGAATTTTCAGAAAATGGGAAAAATGCAATGTTTTAGGCCTTGGTTTGACGAAGCTTGACCGAGGTCCAAAATGGCTCGTAATCCCAAAAAAATCTACATGTAGGGATTATCTCTCAAATGGGTACCTAAATACAGTTTCAAATTTCCATTTCGATAAAGTCAAGAAAAGTGCATTTCTTAGAACATGGTTTGCCAACCTTGACTAAGTGCCGAAATGGGTATCTAAATCTACTTTTAAATTTGATTTCTAAGAAATTGGACTTTTAGGCCTTGGTTTGACCAAGTTTGACCAAGGTCCAAAATAGCTCGAAATCCCCTGAAAGTGTTTATGCATGGTTATCTCTCAAATGGGTACCTAAATTCTCTTTAAAATTCCAGTTACAAGAAAGTTGAAAAAATAGCATCGCTTAGACCTTTGCTTCACCAACCTTAAATAATGCTCAAAATAACTTCAAACATCGTGAAAGTTGGTGTGCACTAGTATCTACCAAATGCTAAGATAAATCTATGATCAAATTTCAATTATGAGAAATCAGTCAAAACTAAAACTCTGTTGTATGGTTTTATTGAGGTTGGGATGAAAGGGGTGAAATATTTTGGAATGTCTCAAAATTTCGCATGTACGCTTGTCTATCAAATGGGAATTCAAATATATGATCAAATTTCAATTGTAAGAAATTGGTCAAAAATGAAACTTCGTCATGCGTTTTCGCTAGGGTTGGGCTTAAAGGTGGTCAAAATAGCTTGTAACATTGCGAAAGTTCACGTGCATGCTTGTTTATCTAATTGGCATCCAAATCTATGATCAAGTTTCAATTCTTAGAAGTTGGTCAAAAGCGAAACTCCATCTTGCGGTTTTGTTAGGGTTTGGCTTAAAGGAGTCGAAAATAACTCTGAACATCATGAAAGTTGGTGTGCACTCTTATCTTCCAAATGCACATCTAAATCTATGATCAAATTTCAATTCTGAGAAACTGTTCAGAAGTGAAACCATGTCGTGTGGTTTCATTAGGGTTGGGCTTAAAAGGGGTCAAAATAGTAGCTCGAAATGTTGCAAAATTTGGCGTGCATGATTGTTTATCCAATGGGCATCCAAATCTATGGTCAAGTTTCCATTCTAATAAGTACGTCAAAAGTGAACCTCCATGGTACAGTTTTATTAGAGTTTGGGTTAAAGGAGCTGAAAATAACTCTGAACATCGTCAAAGTCATCGTGCACACTTATCATCCAAATGCACATCAAAAGATATGATTAAATTTTAATTCCGATAAATTTGTAAAAAGTGAAACTCTGTCATGCGATTTCACAAAGGTTGGGGTTAAAGGGAGTGAAAATAGCTCAAAACGCCATGAAAGTTGTTGTGCACACTTGTCTATCAAATGGGTAGCCAAATCTATGATCAAATTTCAATTGCGAGAAAATTGTCAAAAGTGAAACTTCGTCGTGCATTTTCACTATAGTTTGGCTTAAAGCGGGTCCAAATAGCTCGAAACATTAAAAAATTTGGCATGCACGGTTGTATATCAAATGGGCATCCAAACCTATGATCAAATATCAACTCCGAGAATTTGGTCAAAATTGAAACTCCATCATTCGATTTTGCTAAGGTTTGGCTTAAAGGAAAAAGTGCAAACTTTTTAGGCCATGGTTTGACCAAGTATGAGCAAATTTTAATTCTGAGAAACTGCTCAAAAGTGAAACTTTGTCATGTGGTTTCACTAGGGATGGGCTTAAAATGGGTCAAAATAATAGCTAGAAACGTTGCAAAATTTGGCGTGCATGATTGTTTATCCAATGGGCATCCAAATCTATAATCATGTTTATATTCTAAGAAGTACATCAAAATTGAAACTCGATCGTACAATTTTGTTAGGGTTTGGCTTAAAGGAGCTCAAAATAACTATGAACATCGTGAAAGTTGGCGTGCACACTTATCATCCAAATGCACATCAAAAGAAATGATCAAATTTTAATTCCAAGAAATTTGTAAAAAGTGAAACTCTGTTGTGCGGTTTCGCGAAGGTTGGGGTGAAAGGGGGTGAAAATAGCTCAGAACGTCATGAAAGTTGGAGTGCATGCTTTTTTATCCAATGGGCATCCAAATCTATGATCAAATTTCAATTCTGAGAAAATTGTCAAAAGTGAAACTTCATCGTGCATTTTCGCTAGAGTTCGGCTTAAACCAGGTCCAAATAGCTCGAAACATTACAAAATTTGGCGTGCATGCTTGTATATCAACCCGACATCCAAATCTATGATCAAATTTCAATTCTAGGAATTTGGTCAAAAATGAAACTCCATCATGCGGTTTCGCTAAGGTTTGGCTTAAAGGAGGGAAAAAGAGCTCTGAACATCACTAAATTTGGCATGCACTCTAATCTACCAAATGGGCATATAAATCTATGATCATATTTCAATTCTAAGAAATTGGTCAAAAGAGAAACTTTATCGTGCGCTTTCGCTAAGGTTGCACTTAAAGGGAGTGAAATAGCTTAGAACATTGCTAAAGTTAGTGTGTACACTTGTTTATTGAAATGGGTACCCAAATGCACTTTCAAATTTCACTTATGAAAAAGTCAACAAAGGTGCATCTTTTCAACTTTTGTTTGACCATCCTTGAATGCAGGCCAAAATAGCTCCAAATCTCATAAAAATAGGAGTCCATGCCTATATTTGAAATGGGTATCTAAATCTACTTTAGAATTTGAATTTTCAGAAAATGGAAAAAATGCAACATTTTAGGCCTTGGTTTCACGAAGTTTGACCGAGGTCCAAAATTGCTCACAATCCCAAAGAAATCTACATGTAGGGATTATCTCTCAAATGGGTACCTAAATACAGTTTCAAATTTCAATTTCGAAAAAGTCAAAAAAAGTGCATTTCTTAGAACTTGGTTTGACCAACCTTGACTAAGTGCCAAAATGGGTATCTAAATCTACTTTTAAATTTGATTTCTAAGAAATTGGACTTTTAGGCCTTGGTTGACCAAGTTTGGTGAAGGTCCAAAATAGCTCAAAATCCCCTGAAAGTGTGTATGCATGGTTATCTCTCAAATGGGTACCTAAATTCTCTATCAAATTTCAATTACAAGAATGTTGAAAAAATAGCATCTCTTAGACCTTTGCTTGACCAACCTTATAAATAATGACCAAAATAACTTCAAACATCGTAAACGTTGGTGTGCACTGGTATCTACCAAATGCGAAGATAAATCTACGATCAAATTTTAATTCTGAGAAATTCGTCAAAAGTTATCAAGTTTCAATGGGCATCCAAATCTATGATCAAGTTTCAAGTCTTAGAAGTTGCTCAAAAGAGAAACTCCATCGTGCGGTTTTGTTAGGGTTTGGCTTAGAGGAGTCGAAAATAACTCTAAACATCATGAAAGTTGGCCTGCACACTTATATTCCAAATGCACATATAAATCTATGATCAAATTTCAATTCTGAGAAACTGCTCAAAAGTGAAGCTTTGTCGTGCGGTTTCACTAGGGTTGGGCTTAAAAGGGGTCAAAATAATAGCTCAAAACGTTGCAAATTTGGCATGCATGATTTTTTATCCAATGGGCATCCAAATCTATGCTCAACTTTCCATTCTAATAACTACGTCAAAAGTGAACCTCCATCATACAATTTTGTTAGGGTTTGGCTTAAAGGAGCTGAAAATAACTCTAAACATCGTGAATGTTGGCGTGCACACTTATCATCCAAATGCGCATCAAAAGATATGATCAAATTTTAATTTCGATAAATTTTTAAAAAGTGAAACTCTGTCGTGCAGTTTCACAAAGGCTGGGGTTAAAGGGGGTGAAAATAGCTCGAAACGTCGAGAAAGTTGGAGTGCACGCTTGTCTATCAAATGCGCATCCAAATCTATGATCAAATTTCAATTGCGAGAAAATTGTCAAAAGTGAAATTTCGTCGTGCATTTTTCGCTATAGTTCGGCTTAAAGCGGATCCAAATAGCTCTAAACATTACAAAATTTTGCATGCACGCTTGTATATCAAATGGGCATCCCAATCTATGATCAAATTTCAACTCCGAGAATTTAGTCCAAATTGAAACTCTATCATTCGATTTCACTAAGGTTTGGCTTAAAGGACAAAGTGCAAGCTTTTAGGCCTTGGTTTGACCAAGTATGAGCAAATTTGAATTTTGAGAAACTGCTCAAAAGTGAAACTCTGTCATGCGGTTTCAGTAGGGTTGGTCTTAAAAGGGGTCAAAATAATAGCTCGAAACGTTGCATGATTTGGCGTGCATGATTGTTTATCCGATGGGCATCCAAATATATAATCAAGTTTCTATTCTAAGAAATACGTCAAAAGTGAAACTCGATCGTACAATTTGGCGTGCACACTTATCATCCAAATGTGCATCAAAAGAAATGATCAAATTTTAATTCCGAGAAATTTGTAAAAAGTGAAACTCCGTTTTGCGGTTTCGCAAAGGCTTGGGTTAAAGGGGGTGAAAATAGATCGAAACATTGTGAAAGTTGGAGTGCACACTTCTCCAAATGGGCATTGAAATCTATGATCAAATTTCAATTACCAGAAAATTGTCAAAAGTGAAACTTCGTCGTGCATTGTCGCTTGAGGTTGGCTTAAAGTGGGTCAAATTAGCTCGAAACATTGCAAAATTTGGCATGCACGCTTGTATATCAATTCTAATAAATTGGTCAAAAGATAAACTTTATCATGCGCTTCCACTAAGGTTTCACTTAAAGGTAGTGAAATAGTTCGAAACGTCATGAAAGTTAGCGTGTACGCTTGTTTATTGAAATGGGTACATAAATCTACTTTCAAATTTCACTTCTTAAAAAGTCAACAAAAATGCATCTTTTCAGCTTTTGTTTGACCGTCCTTGAATGAGGCCCAAAATAGCTCCAAATAGAAAAAAAATAGGTGTCCGTGCCTATCTTTGAAATGGGTATCTAAATCTACTTCAAAATTTGAATTTTAAGAAAATGGGAAAAAATGCAATGTTTTACGCCTCGGTTTGACAAAGTTTGACTGAGGTCCAAAATGGCTCGCAATCCCAAAAAATCTACATGTAGGGATTATCTCTAAAACGGGCACCTAAATACAGTTTTAAATTTCAATTTCGAGAAATTCAAGAAAAGTGCATTTCTTACAACTTGGTTTGACCAACCTTTACTAAGTGCCGAAATAACTTGAAATTCGCAAAAATATTTGTGCCTCTTAAATGGGCATCCAAATCTACTTTTAAATTTGATTTCTAAGAAACTAGAAAAGAGTGCAACCTTATAGGCCTTGGTTTGACCAAGTTTCACCAAGGTCCAAAATAGCTTGAAATCCGTTGAAAGTGTGTATGCATGGTTATCTCTCAAATGGGTAACTAAATTCTCTTTCAAATTTCACTAATAAGAAAGTCGAAAAAATAGCATGTCTTAGACCTTTGCTTGACCAACATTGAATAATGACCAAAATAACATCAAACATCATGAAAGTTGGTGTGCACTATTATCTACCAAATGCTAAGATAAATCTACGATCAAATTTTAATTATGAGAAATTAGTCAAAAGTGAAACTCTGTTGTATGGTTTTGCTAAGGTTGCGATTAAAGGGGGTGAAATATTTTGGAACATCTCAAAATTTTGTGTGCACGCTTGTCTATCAAATGGGCATTCAAATTTATCACCAAATTTCAATTAGACGAAATTGCTCAAAAGTGAAACTTCATCACTCTTTTTCGCTAGGGTTGGGCTTAAAGGTGGTCAAAATAGCTTGGAACGTTGCAAAACTTGGCATGCATGCTTGTTTATCTAATGGGCATCCAAATCTATGATCAAGTTTCAATTCTTAGAATTTGGTCAAAAGTAAAACTCTGAACATCATGAAAGTTGGTGTGCACTCTTATCTTCCAAATGAGCATCTAAATCTATGATCAAATTTTAATTTCAAGAAATTGGTCAGGAGTGAAACTCCGTCATGTTGTTTCGCTGAGATTGGGGTTAAAGGGGGTGAAAATAGCTCAAAATGCCGTGAAAGTTGGAGTGCACGGTTATCTATCAAACGGGCATCCAAATCTATGATCAAATTTCAATTTTGAGAAATTGGTCAGAAGTGAAACTCCGTCGTGCATTTTCACTAGAGTTGGGCTCGAAGGGGTCCAGATAGCTCGGACCATTGTAAAAGTTGATGTGCACGTTTTTATATCAAATAGGCATCGAAATCTGTGATCAAATTTCAACTCCGAGAATTAGGTCAAAATTGAAACTCCATCATTCGATTTTGCTAAGGTTTTGCTTAAAGGAGGGGAAAATGGCTGAGAAATTGGAAACAAAAGCAACATTTTAGGCCTTGGTTTCACCAAGTTTGCCTAAGGTCCAAAAAAGCTTGAAATCCCCTGAAATTTTGTATGCATGGTTATCTCTCAAATGGGTACCTAAATTATCTTTCAAATTTCAATAGAAGAAAGCCGAAAAAATAACAACTCTTAGACCTTTACTTGACCAACCTTGAATAACGACCAAAATAGTTCCGAACATCATGAAAGTTAGCATGTACACTTATCTACCAAATGCGTCGATAAATCTACGATTAAATTATAATTTTGAGAAATTAGTCAAACGTGAAAATTTCGTGGAATGTCTCAAAAGTTTGCTTGCACGCTTGTTCACCAAATGGGCATCCAAATTTATGATCAAATTTAAATTCTATGAAACTGCTCGAAAGTGAAACTCTGTCATGCGGTTTCGACAGGGTTGGGCTTAAAGTGGGTCAAAATAGCTCAATATGTCGTGAAAGTCGGCGTGCGTGCTTGTCTATCCAATATGCATCCAAACGTATGACCAGGTTTCAATTCTGTGAATTTGGTCAAAGCTGAGACTGCATCATGCAGTTTTGTTAGGGTTTGGCTTAAAGATGCCCAAAATAGATCTCAACATCATGAAAGTTGGCATGCACACTTATTTTCTAAACGCGCATTTAAATCTATGATTAAATTTTAATTCCAAGAAATTGGTTATAAGTGAAACTCCGTCATGCACGTTTTTATGTGTGCCTCTTAAATGGGTATCTAAATCTACTTTAAAATTTGATTTCTAAGAAATTGGAAAAAAGTGCAACATTTTAGGCCTTGGTTTGGCCAAGTTTGACCAAGGTCCAAAATAGCTCGAAATCCCTTGAAAGTGTGTATGCATGGTTATCTCTCAAATGGGTACCTAAATCCTCTTTCAAATTTCCCTTACAAGAAAGTCGAAAAAATAGCATCTCTTAGACCTTTGCTTGACCAACCTTGAACATTGACCAAAATAACTTCGAACATCGTGAAAGTTGGTGTGCACTGTTATCCACCAAATGCAAAGATAAATCAACGATCAAATTTTAATTCTATGAAATTAGTCAAAAGTGAAACTCTGTTGTATGGTTTGCTGAGGTTAGGATTAAAGGGGGTAAAATATTTTGGAACGTCTCGAAATTTTGCATGCATGCTTGTTTATCAAATGGACATTCAAATCTATGGTCAAATTTCAATTGTAAGAAACCACTCAAAAGAGAAACTTCGCCATGCATTTTCGCTAGGGTTGGGCTTAAAGGTGGTTAAAATAGCTTGGAATGTTGTGAAAGTTGGCGTGCATCCTTGTTTATCTAATGGGCATCCAAATCTATGATCAAGATTCAATTCTTAGAAGTTGGTCAAAAGCGAAAATCCATTGTAGGGTTTTGTTAGGGTTTGGCTTAAAGGAGTCGAAAATAATTCTGAACATCATGAATGTTGGCGTGCAATCTTATCTTCCAAATGCACATCTAAATCTATGATCAAATTTTAATTCCAAGAAATTTGTCAAGAGTGAAACTCCGTCATGCGGTTTCACTAAGATTGGGGTTACAGGGGGTGAAAATAGCTCAAAACATCGTGAAATTTGGAGTCCATGGTTATCTATCAAACGGGCATCCAAATCTATGATCAAATTTCAATTATGAGAAATTAGTAAGAAGTGAAACTCCGTCGTTCATTTTCGCTAGAGTTGGGCTCAAAATTGAAAATTCGTCATGCGATTTCGCTAAGATTGGGGTTATAGGAGGTGAAAATAGCTCAAAACAACGTGAACGTTGGAGTGCACAGCTATCTATCAAACGGGCATCCAAATCTATGATCAAAAGTTAAACTCTATCTTTCATTTTCGCTAGAGTTGGGCTCAAAGGGGTCCAAATAGCTCGGACCATTCCAAAAGATGGCGTGCACATTTTTATATCAAACGGGCATCCAAATCTATGATCAGATTTCAACTCCAAGAATTTTGTCAATATTGAAACTCCGTCATTCGAATTCACTAAGGTTTGGCTTCAAGGAAAAGGTGCAAGCTTTTAGGCATTGGTTTGACCAAGTATCAGCAAATTTGAATTCTGAGAAACTGCTTAAAAGTGAAACTTTGTCGTGCGGTTTCACTAGGGTTGGGCTTAAAAGGGGTAAAAATAATAGCTCGAAACGTTGCGAAAATTGGCGTGCATGATTATTTATCCAATGGCCATCCAATTATATAATCAAGTTTCTATTCTAAGAAATACATCAAAAGTGAAACTCGATCATACATCTTTGTTAGGGTTTGGCTTAAACGAGCTGAAAATAACTATGAACATCTTGAAAGTTGTTGTGCACACTTATCAACCAAATGCGCATCAAAAGAAATGATCAAATTTTAATTCCGAGAAATTTGTAAAAAGTGAAACTCTGTTGTGTGGTTTCGCAAAGGTTGGGGTTAAAGGGGGTGAAAATAGCTTAGAACGTCACAAAAGTTGGAGTGCATGCTTGCCTATCAAATGGGCATCCAAATCTATGATCAAATTTCAATTGGGAGAAAAATTGTCAAAAGTGAAACTTTGTCGTGCATTTTCGCTAGAGTTCGGCTTAAAGCGGGTCCAAATAGCTCGAAACATTGCAAAATTTGGCGTCCAGACTTGTATATCAACTGGGCATCTAAATCTATGATCAAATTTCAATTCTGGAAATTTGGTCAAAACTAAAACTCCATCATGCGGTTTCGCTAAGGTTTGGCTTAAAGGAGAGTTAAAGAGCTCTAAACATCACTAAATTTAGCATGCACTCTTATCTACCAAATGGGCATCTAAATCTATGATCATATTTCAATTCTAAGAAATTGGTCAAAAGAGAAACTTTATCGCGCGCTTTTGCTAAGGTTGCACTTAAAGGGAGTGAAATAGCTCAGAACGTCGTGAAAGTTAGCGTGTACGCTTGTTTATTGAAATGGGTACATAAATTTACCTTCAAATTTCACTTCTTAAAAAGTCAACAAAAGTGCATATTTTCAGCTTTTGTTTGACCATCCTTGAATGAGGGCCAAAATAGCTCCAAATAGCATAAAAATAGGTGTCCATGCCTATCTTTTAAATGGGTATCTAAATCTACTTCAAAATTTGAATTTTAAGAAAATGAG
>LPNX010551252.1:648539-784913 GCA_001517045.1 Pseudotsuga menziesii | reverse complement strand
TATCTACCAAATGTTAAGATAAATCTACGATCAAATTCTAATTCTTAGAAATTAGTCAAAAGTGAAACTCTGTTGTATGGTTTAGATGGGGTTGGGATTAAAGGGGGTGAAATATTTTGGAACGTCTCAAAATTTCGCGTGCACGCTTGTATATCAAATGGGCATTGAAATCTATGATCAAATTTCAATTATAAGAAACTACTCAAAAGTGAAACTTTGTCATGCGTTTTCACTAGGGTTGGGCTTAAAGATGGTCAAAATAGCTTTTAACATTGCAAAAGCTGGTGTGCATGCTTGTTTACCTAATGGGCATCCAAATCTATGATCAAGTTTCAATTCTTAGAAGTTGGACAAAAGTGAAACTCCATCGTGCGGTTTTGTTAGGGTTTGGCTTAAAGGAGTTGAAAATAACTCTGAACATCATGAAAGTTGGCGCACACTCTTATCTTCCAAATGTGCATCTAAATCTATGATCAAATTTTAATTCCGAGAAATTGGTCAAGATTGAAACTCCGTCATGTGGTTTTTCTAAGTTTGGAGTTAAAGGGGGTGAAAATAGCTCAAAACGTCGTGAAAGTTGGAGTGCACGGTTATCTATCAAATGGGCATCCAAATCTATGATCAAATTTCAATTCTGAGAAATTGGTCAGAAGTGAAACTCCGTCATGCATTTTTTCTAGAGTTAGGCTCGAAGGGGTCCAAATAGCTTGGACCATTGCAAAAGTTGGCGTGCATGTTTTTATATCAAACGGGCATCCAAATCTATGATCAAATTTCAACTTCGAGAATTTGGTCAAAAGTGAAACTCCATCATTCAATTTTGCTAAGGTTTGGCCTAAAGGAGGGGAAAATGGCCGAGAAATTAGAAACAAATGCAACCTTTTAGGCCTTTGTCTCACCAAGTTTTCCCAAGGTCCAAAATAACTCGAAATCCCCTGAAAGTTTGTATGCATGGTTATCTCTCAAATGGTTACCTAAATTCTCTTTCAAATTTCAATTACAAGAAAGCAAAAAAAATGACATTTCTTAGACCTTTACTTGACCAACCTTGAATAATGACCAAAATAGCTCCGAACATCATGAAAGTTAGCATGCACTCTTATCTACCAAATGCGCGGATAAATCTACGATTAAATTTTAATTTTGAGAAATTAGTCAAACGTGAAACTCCGTTCTGTAGTTTTTCTAAGGTTGGGCTTAAAGCGGATGAAAATATTTCGCAACGTCATGAAATTTTATGTGCAAGCTTGTCTATCAAATGGACATCCAAATCTATGAGCAAATTTCAATTCTAAGAAACTGCTCAAAAGTGAAACTCTGTTGTGCGGTTTCACTAGGGTTGGGCTTAAAAGGGGTAAAAATAATAGCTTGGAATGTTGCAAAATTTGGTGTGCATGATGATTGTTTATCCAATGGGCATCCAAATCTATGATCAAGTTTACATTCTAAGAAGTATGTCAAAAGTGAACCTCCATCGTACAATTTTGTTAGGGTTTGGCTTAAAGGAGGTGAAAATAACTCTGAACATCGTGAAAGTTGGCGTGCACACTTATCATCCAAATGCACTTCAAAAGATATGATCAAATTTTAATTCCGATAAATTTTTTAAAAGTGAAACTCCGCCGTGCGGTTTCACAAAGGTTGGGGTTAAGCGGAGTGAAAATAGCTCGGAACGTCGCGAAAGTTGGAGTGCATGCTTATCTATCAAATGGGCATCCAAATCTATGATCAAATTTCAATTGCGAGAAAATTGTCAAAAGTGAAACTTCGTCATGCATTTTCGCTATAGTTCGGCTTAAAGCGGGTCCAAATAGCATGAAACATAACAAAATTTGTCATGCACGCTTGTATATCAAACGGGTAACCAAATCTATGATCAAATTTCAATTCTAGGAATTTGGTCAAAAGTTAAACTCTGTCATGCGGTTTCGCATGCATTCTTATTTACCAAATGGGCATCTAAATATATGATCATATTTCAATTCTAAGAAATTGGTCAAAGGAGAAACTTTATCGTGCGCTTTCGCTAAGGTTGCACTTAAAGGGAGTGAAATAGCTTTGAACATCATGAAAGTTAGTGTGTATGCTTTTTTATTGAAATGGGTACCTAAATCCACTTTCAAATTTCTCTTCTGGAAAAGTCAACAAAAGTGCATCTTTTCAACTTTTGTTTGACCATCCTTGAATGAGGGCCAAAATAGCTCCAAATCTCATAAAATTAGGTGTCCATGCCTATCTTTGAAATGGGTATCTAAATCTACTTTAAAATTTGAATTTTCAGAAAATGGAAAAAATGCAATGTTTCAGGCCTTAGTTTGACCATTTTTGCATGAGGGCCAAAATAGCTCCAAATCTCATAAAATTAGGTGTCCATGCCTATCTTTGAAATGGGTATCTAAATCTACTTTAAAATTTGAATTTTCAGAAAATGGAAAAAATGCAATGTTTTAGGCCTTGGTTTGATGAAGTTTGACCGAGGTCCAAAATGGCTCGCAATCCCAAAAAAATCTACATGTAGGGATTATCTCTCAAATGGGTACCTAAATACAGTTTCAAATTTCAATTTCGAGAAAGTCAAGAAAAGTGCATTTCTTAGAACTTGTCTTGACCTGAGTAAGTGCCGAAATGGGTACCTAAATCTACTTTTAAATTTGATTTCTAAGAAATTGGACTTTTAGGGCTTGGTTTGACCAAGTTTAAGGAAGGTCCAAAATAGCTCGAAATCCCTTGAAAGTGTGTATGCATGGTTATCTCTCAAAGGGGTACCTAAATTCGCTTTCAAATTTCAATTACAAGAAAGTCAAAAAAATAGCATCTCTTAGACCTTTGCTTGACCAACCTTAAATAATGACCAAAATAACTTCGAACATCGTGAAAGTTAGTGTGCACTGGTATCTACCAAATGCTAAGGTAAATCTATGATCAAATTTTAATTCTGAGAAATTAGTCAAAAGTGAAACTCTGTTGTATGGTTTTGCTGAGGTTGGGATTCAAGGGGTGAAATATTTTGGAACGTCTCGAAATTTCACATGCATGCTTGTATATCAAAGATCTATGATAAAATTTCAATTATAAGAAATTGCAAAAAAGTGAAACTTTCGTCATGAGTTTTCTCTAGGGTTGGGCTTAAAGGTGGTCAAAATAGCTTGGAACGTTGCAAAAGTTGGTGTGCATGCTTGTTTATCTAATGGGCATCCAAATCTATGATCAAGTTTCAATTCGTACAATTTTGTTAGGGGTTGGCATAAAGGAGCTGAAAATAACTATGAACATCGTGGAAGTTGACGTGCACACTTATCATCCAAATGCACATCAAAAGAAATGATCAAATTTTAATTCCGAGAAATTTGTAAAAGTGAAACACTGTTGTGCGGTTTCGCAAAGGTTGGCGTTAAAGGGGGTGAAAATAGCTCAGAACGTCGTGCAAGTTGGAGTGCACGCTTGACTATCAAATGGGCATTCAAATCTCTGATCAAATTTCAATTGTGAGAAAATTGTCAAAAGTGAAACTTCATCATGCATTTCACTAGAGTTCGGCTTAAAGCGGGTCGAAATAGCTTGAAACGCTGCAAAATTTGGCGTGCATGCTTGTATATCAACCGGGCATCCAAATCTATGATCAAATTTCAATTCTGGGAATTTGGTCAAAAGTGAAACTCCATCATGCGGTTTCGCTAAGGTTTGGCTTAAAGGAGGGAAAAAGAGCTCTAAACATCACTAAATTTGGCATGCACTCTGATTTACCAAATGGGCATCTAAATCTATGATCGTATTTCAATTCTAATAAATTGGTCAAAAGAGAAACTTTATCGATCGCTTTCACTAAGGTTGCACTTAAAGGGAGTGAAATAGCTTTGAACATCATAAAAGTTAGCGTGTACTTTTATTTATTGAAATGGGTACATAAATCTACTTTCAAATTTCACTTCTTAAAAAGTCAACAAAAGTGCATCTTTTCAGCTTTTGTTTGACCATCCTTGAATGTGGGCAAAAATAGCTCCAAATAGCATAAAATAGGTGTCCATGCCGAGTCTTTGAAATGGGTATCTAAATCTACTTCAAAATTTGAATTTTAAGAAAACGTGAAAAATGCAACATTTTAGGCCTTGGTTTCACTTAGTTTGACCAAGGTCCAAAATGGCTCGCAATCCCAAAAAAATATACATGTAGGGATTATCTCTCAAATGGGTACCTAAATACAGTTTCAAATTTCAATATCGAGAATGTCAAGAAAAGTGCATTTCTTAGAACTTGGTTTTACCAACCTTAACTAAGTGCTGAAATAACTCGAAATTCAAAAAAATATGTGTGCCTCTTAAATGGGCATCTAAATCTACTTTTAAATTTGATTTCTAAGAAATTGCAAAAAAGTGCAACCTCTTAGGCCTTGGTTTGACCAAGGTCCAAAATAGCTTGAAATCCCCTAAAAGTGTGTATGCATGGTTATCTCTCAAATGGGTATCTAAATTCTTTTTAAAATTTCAATTACAAGAAAGTAAAAAAAATAGCATCTATTAGACCTTTGCTTGACCAACCTTGAATAATGACCAAAATAACTTCAAACATCGTGAAAGTGGTGTGCACTGTTATCTACCAAATGTTAAGATAAATCTTCGATCAAATTTTAATTCTTAGAAATTAGTCAAAAGTGAAACTCTGTTGTATGGTTTAGATGAGGTTGGGATTAAAGTGGGTGAAATATTTTGGAACGTCTCAAAATTTTACGTGCATGCCTGTCTATCAAATGGGCATTGAAAATCTATGATCAAATTTCAATTATAAGAAACTACTCAAAAGTGAAACTTCGTCATATGTTTTTCGCTAGGGTTGGGCTGAAAGGTAGTCAAAATAGCTTAGAACATTGCAAAAGTTGGCATGCATGCTTTTTTATCTAATGGGCATCCAAATCTATGATCAAGTTTCAATTCTTAGAAGTTGGTCAAAAGCGAAACACCATCGTGCGGTTTTGTTAGGGTTTGGCTTAAAGGAGTCGAAAATAACTCTGAACATCATGAAAGTTGGGATGCACTCTTATCCTTTGAAAGTGTGTATGCATGGTTATCTCTCAAATGGGTACCTAAATTCTCTTTCAAATTTCAATTACAAGAAAGTCGAAAAAATAGCATCTCTTAGACCTTTGCTTGACCAACCTTAAATAATGACCAAAATAACTTCAAACATCGTGAAAGTTGGTGTGCACTGGTATCTACCAAATGCTAAGATAAATCTACGATCAAATTTTAATTCTGAGAAATTAGTCAAAAGTGAAACGCTGTTGTATGGTTTTGCTGAGGTTGGGATTAAAGCGGTGAAATATTTTGGAATGTCTCGAAATTTTGCGTGCACGCTTGTCTATCAAATGGGCATTCAAATCTATGATCAAATTTCATTTATAAGAAACTGCTCAAAAGTGAAACTTCATCAGGTGTTTTCGCTAGGGTTGGGCTTAAAGGTGGTCAAAATAGCTTGAAACGTTGTGAAAGTTGGCATGCATGCTTGTTTATCTAATGGGCATCCAAATCTATGATCAAGTTTCAGTTCTTAGAAGTTGGTCAAAAGCGAAACTCTATCGTGTGGTTTTGTTTGGGTTTGGCTTAAAGGAGTCGAAAATAACTCTGAACATCATGAAAGTTGGCGTGCACTCTTATCTTCCAAATGCACATCTAAATCTATGATCAAATTTTAATTCCAAGAAATTTGTCAAGAGTGAAACTCCGTCATGCAGTTTCACTAAGATAGGGTTACAGGGGGTGAAAATAGCTCAAAACGTCCTGAAAGTTGGACTGCATGGTTATCTATCAAACAGGCATCCAAATCTATGATCAAATTTCAATTCTGAGAAATTAGTCAGAAGTGAAACTCTGTCGTTCATTTTCGCTAGAGTTGGGCTCGAAGGCGTCCAAATAGCTTGGACCATTGCAAAAGTTGGAGTGCACGTTTTCATATCAAATGGCATCCAAATCTATGATCAAATTTCAACTCCGAGAATTTGGTCAAAAGTGAAACTCCATCATTCGATTTTGCTAAGGTTTGGCTTAAAGGAGGGGAAATTGGCTTTGAGAAATTGGAAACAAATGGAACCTTTTATGTCTTGGTTTCACCAAGTTTTCCTGAGGTCCAAAATAGCATGAAATCCCCTGAAAGTTTGTATGCATGGTTATCTCTCAAATGGGTACCTAAATTCTCTTTCAAATTTCAATTACAAGTAAGCCGAAAAAATAACATCTCTTAGACCTTTACTTGACTTTCCTTGAATAACGACCAAAATAGCTCTGAACATAATTGAAAGTTAGCATGGACTCTTATCTACCAAATGCACCGATAAATCTACGATTAAATTTTAATTTTGAGAAAATAGTCAAACGTGAAACTCCGTTGTGCGGTTTTGCTAAGGTTGGGCTTAAAGGGAGTGAAAATATTTTGGAATGTCTCAAAAGTTTGCATGCATAGCTCGAAATCCCCTGAAAGTGTGTATGTATGGTTACCTCTCAAATGTGTACCTAAATTCTCTTTCAAATTTCAATTACAAGAAAGTCAAAAAAATAACATCTCTTAGACCTTTGCTTGACCAACCTTGAATAATGACCAAAATAACATCGAACATCGTGAAAGTTGGTGTGCACTGTTACGTAGCAAATGCTAAGATAAATCTACAATCAAATTTTAATTCTGAGAAAGTAGTCAAAAGTGAAACTCTGTTGTATGGTTTTGCTGAGGTTGGGATTAAAGGGGGTGAAATATTTTGGAACGTCTCGAAACTTCACATGCACGCTAGTCTATCAAATGGGCATTCAAATCTATGATCAAATTTCAATTATACGAAACTACTCAAAAGTGAAACATCATCATGTTTTTTCACTAGGGTTGGGATTAAAGGTGGTCAAAATAGCTTCGAACGTTGCAAAAGTTGGCGTGCATGCTTGTTTATCTAATTGGCATCCAAATCTATCATCAAGTTTCAACTCTTAGAAGTTGGTCAAAAGCGAAACTCCATCGTGTGGTTTTGTTAGGGTTTGGTTTAAAGGAGTCGAAAATAACTCTGAACATCGTGAATGTTGGCGTGCACTCTTATCTTCCAAAGGCACATCTAAATCTATGATCAAATTTTAATTTCAAAAAATTTGTCAAGAGTGAAACTCGAAATCCTAGAGTGAAACTCTGTCATTCATTTTCTCTAGAGTTGGGCTCGAAGGGGTCCAAATAGCTTGGACCATTGCAAAAGTTGGTGTGCACGTTTTTATATCAAATGTGCATCCAAATCTATGATCAAATTTCAACTCTAAGAATTTGGTCAAAAGTGAAACTCTGTCATTCGATTTTGCTAAGGTTTGGCTTAAAGGAGAGGAAAATGGCTTTGAGAAATTGGAAACAAATGCAACCTTTTAGGGCTTGGTTTCACCAAGTCTTCCCAAGGTCGAAAATAGTTCGAAATCCACTGAAAGTTTGTATGCATGGTTATCTCTCAAATGGGTACCTAAATTCTCTTTCAAATTTCAATTATAAGAAAGATGAAAAAATAACATCTCTTAGATCTTTACTTGACCAACCTTGAATAACGACCAAAATAGCTCTTAACATCATGAAAGTTAGCATGCACTCTTATCTACCAAATGTGCCAATAAATCTACGATTAAATTTTAATTTTGAGAAATTAGTCAAACGTGAAACTCCATTGTGCGGTTTCGCTAAGGTTGGGATTAAAGGGGGTTGAAAATATTTTGGAATTTCTCAAAAGTTTAGATGCATGCTTGTTCATCAAATGGGCATCCAAATTTATGATCAAATTTAAATTCTAAGAAACTGCTCGAAAGTGAAACTCCATCGTGTGGTTTCGACAGGGTTGGGCTTAAGGGGGGTCAAAATAGCTCAAAACGTCGTGAAAGTTGGCGTGCATGCTTGTCTATCCAATATGAATCCAAACATCTGATCAGGTTTCAATTCTAAGAATTTGGTCAAAGCTGAGACTGCATCGTGTAGTTTTGTTAGCGTTTGGCTCAAAGATGCTGAAAATAGCTCTCAACATCGTGAAAGTTGGCATGCACTCTTATTTTCCAAATGTGCATTTAAATATATGATTTAATTTTAATTCCAAGAAATTGGTTAAAAGTGAAACTCCATCGTGCACGTTTTTATGTGTGCCTCTTAAATGGGTATCTAGATCTACTTTTAAATTTTTACTTCTAAGAAAAAAAGTGCAACCTTTTAGACCTTGGTTTGACCAAGTTTGACCAACGTCCAAGATAGCTCAAAGTCCCCTGAAAGTGTGTATGCATGGTTATCTCTCAAATGGTTACCTAAATTCTCTTTCAAATTTTGATTACAAGAAAGTCAAAAAAATAGCATCTCTTAGACCTTTGCCTGACCAACCTTGAATAATGACCAAAATAACTTCAAACATCATGAAAGTTGGTGTGCACTTTTATCTACCAAATGCTAAGATAAATCTACGATCAAATTTTAACTCTAAGAAATTAGTCAATAGTGAAACTCTGTTGTATGGTTTTGCAGAGGTTGGGATTAAAGGGGGTGAAATATTTTGTAATGTCTCGAAATTTCACATGCACGCTTGTCTATGAAATGGACATTCAAATCTGTGATCAAATTTCAATTATAAGAAATTGCTCAAAAGTGAAACTTCGTCATGTGTTTCCGTTGGGATTGGGCTTAAAGGTTTTTTAAAATAGCTTGGAACATCGTGAAAGTTGGCGTACGTGCTTGTTTATCTAATGGGCATCCAAATCTATGATCAAGTTTTAATTCTTAGAAGTTTTTCAAAAGCGAAACTCCATCATGTGATTTTGTTAGGGTTTGGCTTAAAGGAGTCGAAAATAACTCTGAACATCATGAAAGTTGGCATGCACTCTTATCTTCAAAATGTGCATCTAAATCTATGATCAAATTTTAATTCCTAAAAATTGGTCAAGAGTGAAACTTCGTCACGTGGTTAAAGGGGGTGAAAATATCTCAAAACGTCATGAAAGTTGGAGTGCACGGTTATCTATCAAACGGGCATCCAAATCTATGATCAAATTTAAATTCTGAGAAATTGGTCAGAAGTGAAACTCCGTCGTGCATTTTCACTAGAGTTGGGCTCGAAGGGGTCCAAATAGCTCGGACCATTGCAAAAGTTGGCGTGCACATTTTTATATCAAATGGGCATCCAGATCTATGATCAAATTTCAACTCTAAGAATTTGGTCAAAAGTGAAACTCCATCATTCGATTTTGCTAAGGTTTGGCTTAAAGGAGGGGAAAATGGTTGAGAAATCGGAAACAAATGCAGCCTTTTAGGCCTTGGTTTCACCAAGTTTTCCTATGGTCCAAAATATCTTGAAATCCCCTGAAAGTTTGTATGCATGGTTATCTCTCAAATGGGTACCTAAATTCTCTTTAAATTTCAATTACAAGAAAGCCGAGAAAATAATATCTCTTTGAGCTTTACTTGACCAACCTTGAATAATGACCAAAATAGCTCCGAACATCATGAAAGTTAGCATGGAATCTTATCTACCGAATGCGCTGATAAATCTACGATTAAATTTTAATTTTGAGAAATTAGTCAAACGTGAAACTCCGTTGTGTGGTTTTGCTAAGGTTGGGCTTAAAGGGGGTGAAATTTTTTTGGAATGTCTCAAACGTTTGCATGAACACTTGTTCATCAAATGGGTATCCAAATTTATGATCAAATTTAAATTCTAAGAAACTGCTTGAAAGTGAAACTCCTTCGTGCGGTTTCGACAGGGTTGGGCTTAAAGGGGGTCAAAATAGCTTGGAACGTCGCGAAAGTTGGTGTGCATGCTTGGTTAAAAGTGAAACTCCGTTGTGCACATTGATTTCTAAGAAATTGGAAAAAAGTGAAAGCTTTTCATCCTTGGTTTGACCAAGTTTGACCAAGGTCCAAAATAGCTCAAAATCCCCTGAAAGTGTGTATGCATGGTTATCTCTCAAATGGGTACCTAAATTCTCTTTCAAATTTCACTTACAAGAAAGTCGAAAAAATAGCATCTCTTAGACCTTTGCTTGACCAACCTTGAATAATGACCAAAATAACATCGAATGTTGTGAAAGTTGGTGTGCACTGTTATGTACCAAATGCTAAGATAAATCTACGATCAAATTTTAATTCTGAGAAATTAGTCAAAAGTGAAACTCTGTTGTATGGTTTTGCTGAGGTTGGGATTAAAGGGGGTCAAACATTTTGGAACGTCTCAAAATTTCGTGTGCACGCTTGTTTATCAAATGGGAAATTAAATCTATGATCAAATTTCAATTATACAAAACTGCTCAAAAGTGAAACTTTATCATGCTTTTTCGCTAGGATTGGGCTTAAAGGTGGTCAAAATAGCTTGGAACGTTACGAAAGTAGGCATGCATGCTTGTTTATCTAATGGGAATCCAATTTTTTTTATCAAGTTTCAATTATTAGAAGTTGGTCAAAAGCAAAACTCCATCGTGCGGTTTTGTTAGGGTTTGGCTTAAAAGAGTCAAAAATAACTCTGAACATCATGAAAGTTGGTGTGCACTCTTATCTTCCAAATGCACATCTAAATCTATGATCAAATTTTAATTTCAAGAAATTTTTCAAGAGTGAAACTCCGTCATGTGGTTTCGCTAAGATTAGGGTTACTCCGTTGTGCGGTTTTGCTAAGGTTGGGCTTAAAGGGGGTGAAAATATTTTGGAATGTCTCAAAAGTTTGCATGCATGCTTGTTCATCAAATGGGCATCCAAATTTATGATCAAATTTAAATTCTAAGAAACTGCTCGAAAGTGAAACTCCTTCGTGCGGTTTCAACAGGGTTGGGCTTAAAAGGAGTCAAAATAGCTCAGAAGGTCGCGAAAGTTGGCATGCATGCTTGTCTATCCAATATGCATCCAAACCTATGATCAGGTTTCAATCCTGAGAATTTGGTCAAAGCTGAGACTGCATCTTGCAGTTTTGTTAGGGTTTGGCTTAAAGATGCCAAAAATAGCTCTCAACATCGTGAAAGTTGGCATGCACTCTTATCTTTCAAATGCGCATTTAAATCAATGATTACATTTTAATTCCAAGAAATTGGTTAAAAGTGAAACTTCGTTGTGCACGATTTTATGTGTGCCTCTTAAATGGTGGGTATCTAAATCTACTTTTAAATTTGATTTCCAAGAAATTGGAAAAAAGTGCAACCTTTTAGGCCTTGGTTTGACCAAGTTTGACCAAGGTCCAAAATAGCTCAAAATCCCCTGAACGTGTGTATGCATGGTTATCTCTCAAATATGTACCTAAATTCTCTTTCAAATTTCACTTACAAGAAAGTCGAAAAAATAGCATCTCTTAGACCTTTGCTTGACCAACATTGAATAATGACCAAAATAACTTCAAACATTGTGAAAGTTAGTGTGCACTGTTATCTAACAAATGCTAAGATAAATCTACGATCAAATTTTAATTATGAGAAATTAGTCAAAAGTGAAACTCTGTTATATGGTTTTGCTGAGGTTGGGATTAAAGGGGGTGAAATATTTTGGAATGTCTTGAAATTCCGCGTGCACAGCTTATCTATCAAATGGACATTCAAATCTATGATCAAATTTCAATTATAAGAAACTGCTCAAAAGTGAAACTTTATCATGCGTTTTCGCTAGGGTTCGGCTTAAAAGTTGTCAAAATAGCTTGGAGCATTGCGAAAGTTGGTGTGCATGCTTGTTTATCTAATGGGCATCCTAATCTATGAACAAGTTTCAATTCTTAGAAGTTAGTCAAAAGTGAAACTCCACATGCAGTTTTGTTAGGGTTTTGCTTAAAGGAGTCAAAAATAACTCTGAACATCATGAAAGTTGGTGTGCACTCGTATCTTCCAAATCCACATCTAAATCTATGATCAAATTTAATTCCGAGAAATTTGTTAAGAGTGAAACTCCGTCATACGGTTTTGCTAAGATTGGGGTTACAGGGGGTGAAAATAGCTCAAAATGTCACGAAAGTTTGAGTGCACGGTTATCTATTAAACGGGCATCCAAATCTATGATCAAATTTCAATTCTGAGTAATTACTCAGAAGCGAAACTCCGTCGTTCATTTTCGCTAAAGTTGGGCTCGAAGGGGTCCAGATAGCTCAGATCATTGCAAACGTTGGCGTGCACATTTTTATATCAAACGGGCATCCAAATCTATGATCAAATTTTAACTCCGAGAATTTGTTCAAAACTGAAACTCGATCATTCGATTTCGCTAAGGTTTGGCTTAAAGGAAAAAGTGGAAGCTTTTAGGCCTTGGTTTGACCAAGTATGAGCAAATTTGAATTCTGAGAAACTGCTCAAAAGTGAAACTCTAGCGTGCGGTTTCACTTTGGTTGGGCTTAAAAGGGGTAAAAATAATAGCTTCAAACGTTGCAAAATTTGGCATGCATGATTGTTTATCCAATGGACATCCAAATCTATAATTAAGTTTCTATTCTAAGAAGTACATCAAAAGTGAAACTCGCTCGTACAATTTTTTTAGTGTTTGGCTTAAAGGAGCTGAAAATAACTATGAACATTATGAAAGTTGGCGTGCACACTTATCATACAAATGCGCATCAAAAGAAATGATCAAATTTTAATTACGGGAATTTTGTAAAAAGTGAAACTTTGTTGTGAGGTTTCGCAAAGGTTGGGGTTAAAGGGGGTAAAAATAGCTCAGAACATCATGAAAGTTGGAGTGCATGCTTGTCTATCAAATGGGCATCCAAATCTATGATCAAATTTCAATTGCGAGAAAATTGTCAAAAGTGAAACTTCGTCGTGCATTTTCGCTACAGTTCGAATTAAAGCGGGTCCAAATAGATCGAAACATTGCAAAATTTAGCATGCACGCTTGTATATCAACCGGGGATCCAAATCTATGAAATTTGGTGTGCACTGTTATCTACCAAATGTTAAGATAAATCTACGATCAAATTTTAATTCTTACAAATTAGTCAGAAGTGAAACTCTATTGTATGGTTTAGATAAGGTTGGGATTAAAGGGGGTTAAATATTTTGGAACATCTCAAAATTTCGCGTGCACTCTTGTCTATCAAATGGGCATTGAAATCTATGATCAAATTTCAATTATAAGAAACTACTCAAAAGTGAAACTTTGTCATGCGTTTTCTCTAGGGTTGGGCTTAAAGGTGGTCAAAATAACTTGGAACGTTGCAAAAGTTGGCGTGCATGATTTTTATCTAATGGGCATCCAAATCTATGATCAAGTTTCAATTCTTAGATGTTCATCAAAAGTGAAACTCCATCGTGCGGTTTTGTTAGGGTTTGGCTTAAAGGAGTCAAAAATAACTCTGAACATCATGAAAGTTGGCATGCACTCTTATCTTCCAAATGCGCATCTAAGTCTATGATCAAATTTTAATTTTGAGAAATTGGTCAAGAGTGAAACTCCATCATGTGGTTTCGCTAAGATTGGGGTTAAAGGGGATGAAAATAGCTCAAAACGTCATGAAAGTTGGAGTGCATGGTTATCTATCAAACGGGCATCCAAATCTATGATCAAATTTCAATTCTGAGAAATTGGTCAGAAGTGAAACTACGTCGTGCATTTTTGCTAGAGTTGGGCTCGAAGGGGTCCAAATAGCTCAGACCATTGCAAAAGTTGGTGTGCACATTTTTATATCAAGTGGGCATCCAAATCTATGATCAAATTTGAACTTCGAGAATTTGGTCAAAAGTGAAACTGCATCATTCGACTTTGCTAAGGTTTGGCTTAAAGGAGGGGAAAATGGCTGAGAAATTGGAAATAAATGCAACCTTTTAGGCCTTGGTTTCACCAAGTTTTCCTAAGGTCCAAAATAGCTCAAAATTCCCCGAAATTTTGTATGCATGGTTATCTCTCAAATGGTTACCTAAATTCTCTTTCAAATTTCAATTACAAGAAAGCGGAAAATATAACATCTCTAAGACCTTTACTTGACCAACCATGAATAATGACCAAAAAATCTCCGAACATCATGAAGGTTAGCATGCACTCTTATCTACCAAATGCACCAATAAATCTAGGATTAAATTTTAATTTTAAGAAATTAGTCAAACGTGAAACTCCGTTGTGCAGTTTTGCTAAGGTTGGGCTTAAAGCAGATGAAAATATTTTGCAACATCGTGAAATTTCATGTGCAAGCTTGTCTATCAAAAGGACATCCAAATCTATGAGCAAATTTCAATTCTGAGAAACTGCTCAAAAGTGAAACTCTGTCGTGTGGTTTCAATAGGGTTGGGCTTAAAAGGGGTCAAAATAATAGCTCGGAATGTTGCAAAATTTGGCGTGTATGATTGTTTATCCAATGGGCATCCAAATCTATGATCAAGTTTCCATTCTAAGAAGTACATCAAAAGTGAGCCTCCATCGTACAGTTTTGTTAGGGTTTGGATTAAAGGAGCTGAAAATAACTCTAAACAACATGAAAGTTGGCATGCACACTTATCATCCAAATGTGCATCAAAAGATATGATCAAATTTTAATTTTGATAAATTTTCAAAAAGTGAAACTCTGTCTTGCGGTTTCTCAAAGGTTGGGGTTAAAGGGGGTGAAAATAGCTAGGAACGTCGTGAAAGTTGGAGTGCACGCTTGTCTATCAAATGGGCATCCAAATCTATGATCAAATTTGAATTGCAAGAAAATTGTCAAAAGTGAAACTTCGTCGTGCATTTTCGCTATAGTTCGGCTTAAAGCGGGTCCAAATAACCCGAAACATTACAAAATTTGGCATGGATGCTTGTATATCAAATGGGTATCCAAATATATGATCGAATCAATTCTGGGAATTTGGTCAAAAGTGAAACTCCTTCGTGCGGTTTCGCTAAGGTTTATCTTAAAGGAGGGAAAAAGAGCTCTGAACATCACTAAATTTGGCATGCACTCTTATCTACCAAATGGGCATCTAAATATATGATCATATTTCAATTATAAGAAATTAGTCAAACAAGAAAGTTTATCATGCGCTTTCGCTAAGGTTGCACTAAAAGGGAGTGAAATAGCTCTGAATGTCGCGAAAGTTAGTCTGTACACTTGTTTATTGAAATGGGTACCTAAATCCACTTTCAAATTTCACTTCTGAAAAAATTCAATAAAAGTGCATCTTTTCAACTTTTGTTTGACCATCCCTGAATGAGGGCCAAAATAACTCCAAATCTCATAAAAATAGGTGTCCATGCCTATCTTTGAAATGGGTATCTAAATCTACTTTAAATTTGAATTTTCAGAAAATGGAAAAAATGCAACGTTTTAGGCCTTGGTTTGACGAAGTTTGATCGAGGTCCAAAATGGCTCGCAATCCCAAAAAAATCTACATGTAGGGATTATCTCTCAAATGGGTACCTAAATACAGTTTCAAATTTCAATTTCGATAAAGTCAAGAAAAGTGCATTTCTTAGAACTTGGTTTGATGAAGTTTGACCGAGGTCCAAAATGGCTCACAATCCCAAAAAAATCTACATGTAGGGATTGTCTTTCAAATGGGTACCTAAATACAGTTCCAAATTTCAATATCGATAAAGTCAAGAAAAGTGCATTTATTAGAACTTGGTTTGACCAACCTTGACTAAGTGTCGAAATGGGTATCTAAATCTACTTTTAAATTTGATTTCTAAGGAATTGGGCTTTTAGGCCTTGGTTTGACCAAGGTTGACGAAGGTCCAAAATAGCTCGAAATACCCTGAAAGTGTATATGCATGGTTATCTCTCAAATGGGTTCCTAAATTCTCTTTCAAATTTCATTTACAAGAAAGTTGAAAAAATAGCATCTCTTAGACCTTTGCTTGACCAACCTTAAATAATATTCAAAATAACTTTGAACATCGTGAAAGTTGGTGTGCACTGGTAGATACCAAATGCTAAGATAAATCTATGATCAAATTTTAATTCTGAGAAATTAGTCAAAAGTGAAACTCTGTTGTATGGTTTTGCTGAGGTTGGGATTAAAGGGGTAAAATATTTTGGAACGTCTCGAAATTTCACGTGTACGCTTGTCTATCAAATGGGCATTCAAATCTATGATCAAATTTCAATTATCAGAAACTGCTCAAAAGTTAAACTTTGTCATGCATTTTCGCTAGGGTTGGGCTTAAAGGTGGTCAAAATAGCTTGGAACGTTGCGAAAGTTCATGTGCATGCTTGTTTATCTAATGGGCATCCAAATCTATGATCAAGTTCAATTCTTAGAAGTTGGTCAAAAGTGAAACTTTGTCGTGCAGTTTTGTTAGTGTTTGGCTTAAAGGAGTTGAAAATAACTCTGAACATCATGAAAGTTGGCTTACACTCTTATCTTCCAAATGCACACCTAAATCTATGATCAAATTTCAATTCTGAGAAACTGCTCAAAAGTGAAACTCTATCATGCAGTTTTCACTAGGTTTGGGCTTAAAAAGGGTCAAAATAATAGCTCGAAACATTGCAAAATTTGGCGTGCATGATTGTTTATGCAATGGGCATCCAAATCTATGATCAAGTTTCCATTCTAATAAGTACGTCAAAAGTGAACCTCCATCATATAGTTTTTTTAGGGTTTGGCTTAAAGGAGCTGAAAATAACTCTGAACATTGTGAAAGTTGGCGTGCACACTTATCATCCAAATGCGCATCAAAAGATATGATCAAATTTTAATTTTGATAAATTTGTAAAAAGTGAAACTCCGTCGTGTTGTTTCGCAAAGGTTGGGGTTAAAAGGGGTGAAAATAGATCGAAACATCATGAAAGTTGGCATGCACGCTTGTCTATCAAATGGGCATCCAAATCTATGATCAAATTTCAATTGTGAGAAAATTGTCAAAAGTGAAACTTCGTCATGCATTTTCGCTATAGTTTGGCTTAAAGCGGGTCCAAATAGCTCGAAACATTACAAAATTTAGCATGCACGGTTGCATATGAAACGGGCATCCAAATCTATGATCAAATTTCAACTTTGAGAATTTGTTCCAAATTGAAACTCCACCATCATTCGATTTCGCTAAGGTTTGGCATGCACTCTTATCTACCAAATGGGCATCTAAATCTATGATGATATTTCAATTCTACGAAATTGGTCAAAAGAGAAACATTATCGTGCGCTTTCGCTAAGGTTGCACTTAAAGGGAGTGAAATAGCTCGGACCGTCGTGAAAGTTAGTGTGTACTCTTGTTTATTGAAATGGGTACATAAATCTACTTTCAAATTTCACTTCTTAAAAATTCAACAAAAATGCATCTTTTTAGCTTTTGTTTGACCATCCTTGAATGAGGGCCAAAATAGCTCCAAATAGCAGAGAAATAGGTGTCCATGCCTATCTTTGAAATGGGTATCTAAATCTACTTCAAAATTTGAATTTTAAGAAAATGGGAAAATGCAACGTTTTAGGCCTTGGTTTGACAAAGTTTAACCGAGGTCCAAAAATGGCTCGCAATCCCAAAAAAATATACATGTAGGGATTATCTCTCAAATGGGTACCTAAATACGGTTTCACATTTCAATTTCGATAAAGTCAAGAAAACTGTATTTCTTTTAACTTGGTTTGACCAACCTTAACTAAGTGCCGAAATAACTCGAAATTCACAAAAATATGTGTGCCTCTTAAATGGGCATCTAAATCTACTTTTAAATTTGATTTCTAAGAAATTGGACATTTAGGCCTTGGTTTGACGAAGGTCCAAAATAGCTTGAAATCCCCTGAAAGTGTGTATGCATGGTTATCTCTCAAATGGGTACCTAAATCATCTTTCAAATTTCAATTACAAGAAAGTCGCAAAAATAGCATCTCTTAGACCTTTGCTTGACCAACCTTGAATAACGACCAAAATAACTTCGAACATCGTGAAAGTTGGTGTGCACTGTTATCTACCAAATGCTAAGATAAATCTACGATCAAATTTTAATTTTGAGAAATTAGTCAAAAGTGAAACTCTGTTGTATGGTTTTGCTGAGGTTGGGATTAAAGGGGATGAAATATTTTGGAACGTCTCAAAATTTCATGTGCACGCTTGCTATCAAATGGGCATTCAAATATATGATCACATTTCAATTATAAGAAACTGCTCAAAACTGAAACTTCGTCATGCATTTTCGCTAGGCTTGGGCTTAAAGGTGGTCAAAATAGCTTGGAACGTTGCGAAAGTTGGTGTGCATGCTTGTTTATCTAATGGGCATCCAAATCTATGATCAAGTTTCAATTCTTAGAAGTTGGTCAAAAGGGAAACTCCGTCGTGCAGTTTCGTTAGGATTTGGTTTAAAGCAATAAAAAATATCTCTGAACATCATGAAAGTTGGCGTGCACTCTTATCTTCCAAATTCACATCTAAATCTATGATCAAATTTTAATTCCAAGAAATTGGTGAAGACTAAAACTTCGTCATGCGGTTTCGCTAAGATTAGGGTTAAAGGGGTCGAAAATAGCTCAAAACGTTGCGAAAGTTGGAGTGCACGGTTATCTATCAAATGGGCATCCAAATCTATGATCAAATTTCAATTCTGAGAAATTGTTCAGAAGTGAAACTCCGTCATGCATTTTTGCTAGAGTTGGGCTCGAAGGGGTCAAAATAGCTCGAACCATTGTAAAAATTGGTGTGCACGTTTTTATATCAAACAAGCATCCAAATCTATGATCAAATTTCAATTCCGAGAAATTGGTCAGAAGTGAAACTCCGTCGTGCATTTTCGCTAGAGTTGGGCTCAAAGCGGTCCAAATAGCTCGAAACATTGCAAAATATGGCGTGCACATTTTATATCAAACAGGCATCCAAATCTATGATCAAATTTCAACTCCAAGAATTTGGTCAAAAGTGAAACTCCATCATTCGATTTCGCTAAGGTTTGGATTAAAGGAGGGGAAAATAGCTCTGAACATCACGGAATTTTTCTTGCACTCTTATCTAACTAGAAATCTTGCAAAAATATGTGTGCACGCTTATCTACCAAATGGGCATATCGACACTTTCGCTAAGCTTGCACTTAAAGGGAGTGCAAATAGCTTGGAACGTTACGAAAGTTGGCGTGTACGCTTATTTATTGAAATAGGTACCTCAATCCACTTTCAAATTTCAACTCTGAAAAAGTCGACAAAAGTGCATATTTTCAACCTTGGTTTGGCCATCCTTTATTAACGGCCAAAATAGCTCCAAATCTCATAAAAATAGGTGTCAATGCCTATATTTGAAATGGGTATCTAAATCTACTTTAAAATTTGAATTTTGAGAAGTTGGAAATAATCCAACGTTTTAGGCCTTGGTTTGATGAAGTTTGACCAATGTCCAAAATGGCTCGCAATCCCCAAAAAATATACATGTATGCTTTATCTACCAAATGGATACCTAAATACAGTTTCAAATTTCAATTTGGAGAAAGTCAAGAAAAGTGCATTTCTTAGAACTTCGTTTGACCAACCTTAACTAAGGGCCGAAATAACCCGAAATCTCACAAAAATGTGTGTGCACGCTTATCTCTTAAATGGGTATCTAAATATACTTTTACATTTGATTTCTAAGAAATTTGAAAAAAGTACAAGCTTTTAGGCCTTGGTTTGTCCAAGTTTGACTAAGGTCCGAAATAGCTCGAAATCCCCTCAAAGTTTGTATGCATGGTTATCTCTCAAATGGGTATCTAAATTCTCTTTCAAATTTCAATTATGAGAAAGTAGGAAAAATATGATCTCTTAGAGATTTTCTTGACCAGCCTTGAATAACGTCCAAAATTGCTTCGAACATCGTGAAAGTTGGCATGCACTCTTATCTACCAAATGCGGAGATAAATCTACGATCAAATTTTAATTATTAGAAATTGTTCAAAAGTGAAACTCCCTTGTGTTGTTTTGATAAAGTTGGGCTTAAAGCGGGTGAAAATATTTCGCAACGTTGTGAATTTTCATGTGCAAGCTTGTCTATCAAATGGACATCCAAATCTATGAGCAAATTTCAATTCTGATAAACTGCTCAAAAGTGAAACTCTGTCGTGCGGTTTCACTACTATTGGGCTTAAAAGAGGTCAAAATAATAGCTCAAAACGTTGCAAAATTTGGCATGCATGATTGTTTATCCAATGGGCATCCAAATCTATGATCAAATTTCCATTCTAAGAACTACGTCAAAAGTGAAACACTATTGTACAATTTTGTTAGGGTTTGGCTTAAAGGAGCTGAAAGTAACTCTGAACATCGTGAAAGTTGGTGTGCACACTTATCATCCAAATGTGCATCAAAAGATATGATCAAATTTTAATTCCAGGAAATTTGTAAAAAGTAAAACTCCGTTGTGCGGTTTTGCAAGGGTTGGGGTTAAAGGGGGTGAAAATAGCTCGGAACGTCATGAAAGCTGGAGTGCACGCTTGTCTATCAAATGGGCATCCAAATCTATGATCAAATTTCAATTGGCATGCACCCTTCTCTACAAATGGGCATCTAAATCTATGATCATATTTCAATTCTAAGAAATTGGTCAAAAGAGAAACTTTATCGTGCTAAGGTTTCACTTAAAGGGAGTGAAATAGCTCGGAACTTCGCGAAATTTAGCGTGTAAATTTTAATGGGCATCCAAATCTATGATCAAATTTCAATTCTAAGAAATTGGTCAGAAGTGAAACTCTGTGCAGCATTTTTGCTAAAGTTGGGCTCAGAGGGGTCTAAATAGCTCGAAACATTGCAAAAGTTGGCGTGCACATTTTTATATCAAACGGGCATCCAAATCTATGATCAAATTTCAGCTCCGAGAATTTGGTCAAAAGTGAAATTCCATCATTCGATTTCACTTAAAGGAGGGGAAAATAGCTCTGAAAATAAAGAAAATTTTCATGCACTCTTATCTAACTAGAAATATTACAAAAATATGTGTACATGCTTATCTACCAAATGGGCATATTGGCGCTTTCGATAAGGTTGCACTTAAAGGGAGTGAAAATAGCTCGGAACGTTACGAAAGTAGGCGTGTACACTTGTTTATTGAAATAGGTACCTAAATCCACTTTCAAATTTCAATTCTGAAAAAGTCGACAAAAGTGTGTATTTTCAACCTTGGTTTGACCATCCTTGATTAAGAGCCAAAATAGCTCCAAATATCATAAAAATAGGTGTCAATGCCTATATTTGAAATGGGTATCTAACATTAGAGGAAATTTGGGGTCTAAAATGGGCCTTATAAGAAAACGTGCCAAAATAAGTTTTTGTGAGTTGGAATTCAAGAACCAATAGAATTTATATAAAATAAGTCAACCATAATGGTTGAATTGACATATTTGTCATTAAAAAAACTACTTTTTTTGTTCGTATTTTTGACATATCTCATTGTGTTTTTACTCAAATTTCGATTGGGAGAGCTTGTTGGATGCAGAATTTGATTCTGCATCCAACGAGTACCCACAGTGCATACTTTTGATGGACCCCGCTAACCCAAAACCAAGAAATACCTGAAAAAATGTGATGATGATGTCATCATCACGTTTTTTCAGGTATTTATTGTTTTTGGGGTAGCGGGGTCCGTCAAAAGTATGCAGTGTGGGTACTCGTTGGATGTGGAATCAAATTCCGCATCCAACGAGCTCTCTCGATCGAAATTTGAGTAAAAACACACGGAGATATGTCAAAAATACGAATACAAAAAGTAGTTTTTTTCTTTCTTCCTCCAAAATGAATCAATATTATTTTATTATTTTAACTATTATTTTATTATTTTAACTATTATTTTATTATTTTAACTATTATTTTATTATTTTAACTATTATTTTATTATTTTCCTTAGGAGGCCCATTTTAGACCCCAAAATTCCTCTAATGATCTACTTTAAAATTTGAATTTTGAGAAATTGGAAATAATGGAACATTTTAGGCCTTGGTTTGACGAAGTTTGAACGATGTCCAAAATGGTTCACAATCCCCAAAAAATATACATGTGTGATTTATCTACCAAATGGATATCTAAATACAGTTTCAAATTTCAATTGTGAGAAAGTCAAGAAAAGTGTATTTCTTGGAACTTCGTTTGACGAACCTTAACTAATGGCTAAAATAACCCGAAATCTCACAAAAATAGTTGTGCACGCTTATCTCTTAAATGGTTATCTAAATATACTTTTACATTTGATTTCTAAGAAATTGGAAAAAAGTGCAAGCTTTTAGGCCTTGGTTTGACTAAGTTTGACTAAGGTCGAAAATAGCTCGAAATCCCCGCAGAGTTTGTATGCATGGTTATCTCTCATATTGGTATCTAAATTCTCTTTCAAATTTCAATTATGAGAAAGTTGGAAAAATATGATCTCGTAGACCTTTGCTTGACCAGCCTTGAATAACGACCAAAATAGCTCCAAACATCGTGACAGGTGGCATGCACTCTTATCTACCAAATGCACAGATAAATCTACAATCAAATTTTAATTTTGAGAAATTGGTCAAAAGTGAAACTTTGTTCTGTTGTTTTGCTAAGGTTCGGCTTAAATCGAGTGAAAATATTTCGCAACATCGTGAAATTTCATGTGCAAGCTTGTCTATCAAATGGACATCCAAATCTATGAGCAAATTTCAATTCTGAGAAACTGCTCAAAAGTGAAACTTGTCTTGCGGTTTCACTACGGTTGGGCTTAAAAGGGGTCAAAATAATAGCTCGAAACATTGCAAAATTTGGTGTGCATGATTATTTGTCCAATGGGCATCCAAATCTATTATCAAGTTTCCATTCTAAGAAGTACGTCAAAAGTGAAACTCCATCAAAATATATGATCAAATTTCAATTGCGAGAAAATTGTCAAAAGTGAAACTTCGTCGTGCATTTTCGCTAGAGTTTGGCTTAAAGCAGCTCCAAATAGCTTGAAACATTGCAAAATTTGGCGTGCACGCTTGTAGACCAAACGGGCATCCAAATCTATGATCAAATTTCAATTCATGGAATTTGGTCAAAAGTGAAACTCCGTCATGCGGTTTCGCTAAGGTTTGGCTTAAAGGAGGGAAAAAGAGCTCTGAACATCACTAAATTTGTCATACACTCTTATCTACCAAATCAGCATCTAAATCTATGATCAAATTTCAATTCTAAGAAATTAATCAAAAGAGAAACTTTATCGTGCTAAGGTTGCACTTAAAGGGAGTGAAATAGCTCGGAACATTGCGAAAGTTAACATGTACGCTTGTTTATTGAAATGGGTACCTAAATCCACTTTCAAATTTCACTTCTGAAAAAGTCAACAAAAGTGCATCTTTTCAACTTTTTTTTGAGCATCCTTGAATGAGGGCCAAAATAGCTCCAAATCTCATAAAAATAAGCATCCATGCCTATCTTTGAAATGGGTATCTAAATCTACTTTAAAATTTGAATTTTTCAAAAAATGGAAAAAATGCAATGTTTTAGGCCTTAGTTTGACGAAGTTTGACCGAGGTCCAAAATGGCTCGCAATCCCAAAAAAATCTACATGTAGGGAGTATCTCTCAAATGGGTACCTAAATATAGTTTCAAATTTCAATTTCGAGAAAGTCAAGAAAAGTGCATTTCTTAGAACTTGGTTTGACCAACCTTAACTAAGTGCCGAAATAAGTTGAAATTCGCAAAAATATGTGGGCCTCTTAAATGGGTATCTAAATCTACTTTTAAATTTGATTTCTAAGAAATTGGAAAAAAGTGATACCTTTTAGGCCTTGGTTTGACCAAGTTTGACCAAGGTCCAAAATAGCTCAAAATCCCCTGAAAGTGTGTATGCATGGTTATCTCTCAAATGGGTACCTAAATTCTCCTTCAAATTTCAATTACAAGAAAGTTGGAAAAATAGCATCTCTTAGACCTTTGCTTGACCAACCTTGAATAATGACCAAAATAACTTCGAGCATCATGAAAGTTGGTGTGCACTGTTATCTACCAAATGCTAAGACCAATATAGATCCATTTTAACTATGGCTCTATCAAGTGCCGAGAGGGATCAAGTTCTCTTGATATGCCAACTCTTTTTAATTTACAAAAATGTCTAATAAGTATTCCTACTTCAGGGGGAAATGGTCTACTTTCTTAAGTAATTTCAAAATAGGTAAATATCAGTAGAAGATTGATGTGAGTAACATTAATAATTATTTAATCAAATAGTTTTTCAAAAATTGCTTTACTTGTCTCTCTTTAAAACTAATAATGAATTTCAAGAGTAGTTAATGAGTAAACTAATCCATATAAAATTATAAAACTTAGATTTCGAGAATAAATTGGAAATTGAAAATCATTTTACCATCAAATGAATATTTTAAACATTTATCCAAATGTTTTTGAGAAATGACTTGTTTTTCTTTATAATTAAAAATGAACATTTACATGTTAGGGTTAACCTTGACTTGGGAATGAGCAGGGATGTAAGTGGTTTAAAGCACATGGTTTAAGTGGCCCATGGTTTCTTGCTAGTTGTATTTTGTCAAAGTGAGCACGAGACATGATCTTAGCCTTGGCCGACCAATTTGTTTTTTGCCTAATAGGTTTTATTAAATTTTATATGTTCTTGGTTTTATAATTTCCTTTTACTAAAGTCAATTGAATTTTACTACTCAGTTTGTAAGATTGTGAGCATTGCCCTAATATGGTTGTATATTTATGAGTATAATATTTTTAATTTTTTATTCTTTTAATTATAAGCCAACATGTTATAATTTTTTTTTTTTTACTTTTTATTATTATTAATTTTATCGATCCGACATGTGCCACGTCAGCGTTACAGACGAGAAACATCTCACCTACCCAGTTGAGTTGTAGAAAGCACCTCTTGGCGCAATAGATCTACGATCAAATTTTAATTATGAGAAATTAGGCAAAAGTGAAACTCTGTTGTATGGTTTTGTCGAGGTTGGGATTAAAGGGGGTGAAATATTTTGGAACGTCTCAAAATTTCACGTGCACGCTTTTCTATCAAATGGGCATTCAAATCTATGATAAAATTTCAATTATAAGAAACTGCTCAAAAGTGAAATTTTGTCATGCGTTTTCACTAGGGTTGGGCTTAAAAGGTAGTCAAAATAGCTTGGAACGTTGTGAAATTTAGTGTGCATGTTTTTTTATCTATTGGGAATCCAAATCTATGATCAAGTTTCAATTCTTAGAAGTTGGTCAAAAGGGAAACTCCATCATGCAGTTTTTGTGAGGGTTTGTCTTAAAGGAGTAAAAAATAACTCCCCCATCATGAAAGTTGGTGTGCACTCTTCTTCCAAATGCACATCTAAGATTGGGGTTAAAGGGGGTGAAATTAGCTCAAAACATCGTGAACTTTGGAGTGCATGGTTATCAATCAAACGGGCATCCAAATCTATGATCAAATTTCAATTCTCAGAAATTGGTCAGAAGTAAAACTCCGTCGTGCATTTTCACTAGAGTTGGGCTCAAAGGGGTCCAAATAGCTTGGACCATTGCAAAAGTTGGTGTGCACGTTTTTATATCAAACGGGCATCCAAATTCTAAGAAATTGCTCAAAAGTGAAACTCCATGATGCGCTTTCGACAGCATTGGGCTTAAAGAGGGTCAAAATAACTCGAAACGTCGTGAAAGTTGGCGTGCATGCTCATCTATCCAATATGCATCCAAGCCTATGATCAAGTTTCAATTCTGAGAATTTGGTCAAAGCTGAGACTCCATCGTGCATTTTTGTTAGGCTTTGGCTTAAAGATGTCGAAAATAGCTCTCAACATCGTCAAAGTTGGCAAGCACCCTTATCTTCCAAATGCACATTTAAATCTATGATTAAACTTTAATTCGAAGAAATTGGTTAAAAGTAAAACTCTGTTGTGCGGTTTCACCAAGGTTGGGGTTAAAGGGGGTGAACATAGCTCAGAGTGTCGTGAAAGTTGGAGTGCATGCTTCTCTATCAAATGGGCATCCAAATCGATGATCAAATTTCAATTCCAAAAAATTGGTTAGAATTGAAACTCCGTCATGCATTTTCGCTAGATTTGGGCTCAAAGGGGTCCAAATAGCTCGGAACATTGCAAAAGTTGGCATGCATGTTGTTATATCAAATGGGCATCCAAATCTATGATCAAATTTCAACTTCGAGAATTTTGTCAAAAGTGAAACTCCATCATTCAATTTCACTAAGCATTAGAGGAAATTTCAACTCAAAATGGGCCTCCTAAAATGAATTAATAAAATAATAGTTAAAATAATAAAATAATATTTATTAATTTTGGAGGAAGAAAAGAAAAAAACTACTTTTTTGTTTGTATTTTTGACATATCTCTCCGTTTTTTTACTCAAATTTCGATTGGGAGAGCTCGTTGGATGCGGAATTAAATTCCACATCCAACGAGTACCCACTTGGCATACTTTTGACGGACCCGCTACCCCAGAAACAAGAAATACCTGAAAAAATGGAATGATGACATCATCATTTCATTTTTTTAGGTATTTCTTGTTTCTGGGGTAGCAGGGTCCATCAAAAGTATGCCAAGTGGGTACTCGTTGGATGCGGAATTTAATTCCGCATCCAACAAGCTCTCCCGATCGAAATTTGAGTAAAAAAACGGGGAGATATGTCAAAAATACAAACAAAAAAGTAGTTTTTTTATGATACCTATCCCCAAATTTATATGAAAAAAGTGTTTAAGACCTATACGGTATTTCAAATTTAAATCAATTTCATTGGCTAAAACATGATGACATGGAATTTGAATAAAATTTAAAAGGCCCATTTTGAGTTGAAATTTCCTTTAATGGTTTGGCTTAAAGGAGGGGAAAATAGCTCTGAACATCATGAAATTTTTCATGCACTCTTAGCTAACTAGAAATCTCACAAAAATATGTGTGCACGCTAATCTACCAAATGGGCATATCTATGCTTTCGATAAGGTTGCACTTAAAGGGAGTGAAAATAGCTCGGAACGTTATGAAAGTTGGCATGTACGCTTGTTTATTGAAATGGGTACCTAAATCCACTTTCAAATTTCAATTCTAAAAAAGTTGACAAAAGTGCCTATTATCAACCTTGGTTTGACCATCCTTGATTAAGGGCCAAAATAGTTCCAAATCTCATAAAAATAGGTGTCAATGCCTATATTTGAAATGGGTATCTAAATCTACTTTTAAATTTGAATTTTGAGAAATTAGAAATAATGCAATGTTTTAGGCCTTGGTTTGATGAGTTTGACCGATGTCCAAAATGGCTCGCAATCCCAAAAAAATATACATGTATGCTTTATCTACCAAATGGATACCTAAATACAGTTTAAAATTTCAATTTCAAGAAAGTTAAGAAAAGTGGATTTCTTAGAACTTCGTTTGACCAACCTTAACTAAGGGCTGAAATAACCTGAAATCTCACAAAAATATGTGTGGATGAATATCTCTTAAATGGGTATCTAAATATACTTTTACATTTGATTTCTAAGAAATTGGAAAAAATTACAAGCTTTTAGGCCTTGGTTTGACCAAGTTTGACTAAGGTCCAAATAAGCTCAAAATCCCCTCAGAGTTTGAATGCATGGTTATCTCTCAAATGGGTATCTAAATTCTCTTTGAAATTTCAATTATGATAAAGTCAGAAAAATATGATCACTTAGACCTTTGCTTGACCAGCCTTGAATAACGACCAAAATAGCTCTGAACATCGTGTAAGTTGGGTTGCACTCTTATCTACCAAATGCATAGATAAATCTACAATCCAAGTTTAATTCTGAGAAATTGGTCAAAAGTGAAACTCCCTTGTGTTGTTTTGCCAAGGTTGAGCTTAAAGCTGGTGAAAATATTTTGCAACGTCGTGAAAGTTCAAGTGCAAGCTTGACATATCAAATGGACATCCAAATTTATGAGCAAATTTCAATTCTGAGAATCTGGTCAAAAGTGAAACTCTGTCGTGCGGTTTCACTATGGTTGGGCTTAGAAGGGGTCAAAATAATAGCTTGAAAAGTTACAAAATTTGGCATGCATGATTGTTTATCCAATGGGCATCCAAATCTATAATCAAGTTTCCATTCTAAGAAGTACGTCAAAAGTGAAACTCCATCGTATAGTTTTGTTTTGGTTTGGCTTAAAGGAGCTAAAAATAACTATGAAAATCATGAAAGCTGGCGTGCAGACTTATCATCCAAATGTGCATCAAAAGATATGATCAAATTTTAATTCGGAGAAATTTGTAAAAAGTGAAACTCCATCGCGCGATTTTGCAAAGGTTGGGTTTAAAGGGGGTGAAAATAGCTTGGGACATCACGAAAGTTGGAGTGCATGCTTGTCTATCAAATGGGCATCCAAATCTATGATCAAATTTCAATTGCGAGAAAATTGTCAAAAGTGAAACTTCGTCGTGCATTTTTGCTAGAGTTTGGCTTAAAGCGAGTCCAAATCAATCGAAAAATTGCAAAATTTGGTGTGCACGCTTATATATCAACTGAGCATCCAAATCTATGATCAAATTTCAATTCTGGGAATTTGGTCAAAAGTGAAACTCCGTCATGTTGTTTCACTAAGGTTTGGCTTAAAGTGGGGAAAAAGAGCTCTGAACATCACTAAATTTGGCATGCACTCTTATCTACCAAATCGGCATCTAAATATATGATCATATTTCGATTCTAAGAAATTGGTCAAAAGAGAAACTTTATCGTGCTAAGGTTGCACTTAAAGGAAGTGAAATAGCTCAGAACATCAAGAAAGTTAGCGTGTATGCTTGTTTATTGAAATGGGTACCTAATTCCACTTTCAAATTTCACTTCTAAAAAAGTCAACAAATGTGCATCTTTTCAACTTTTGTTTGAGCATCCTTGAATGAGGGCCAAAATAGCTTCAAATCTCATAAAAATAGGTGTCCATGCCTATCTTTGAAATGGGTATCTAAATCTACTTTACAATTTGAATTTTCAGAAAATGGAAAAAATGCAACGTTTTAGGCCTTGGTTTGACGAAGTTTGACCGAGGTCCAAAATGGCTCACAATCCCAAAAAAATCTATATGTAGGGATTATCTCTCAAATGGGTACCTAAATACAGTTTCAAATTTCAATTTCAAGAAAGTCATCAAAAGTGCATTTCTTAGAACTTGGTTTGACCAACCTTAACTAAGTGCCAAAATAACTCAAAATTCACAAAAATATGTGTGCCTCTTAAATGGGTATCTAAATCTACTTTTAAATTTGATTTCTAAGAAATTGGAAAAAAGTGAAACCTTTTAGGCCTTGGTTTGACGAAGTTTGACCAAGGTCCAAAATAGCTCGAAATCCCCTAAAAGTGTCTATGCATGGTTATCTTTCAAATGGGTACCTAAATTCTCTTTCAAATTTCAATTACAAAAAAGTCAAAAAAAATAGTATCTCTTAGACCTTTGCTTAACCAACCTTGAATAACAACCAAAATAACTTCAAGCATCGTGAAAGTTGGTGTGCACTGCTATCTACCAAATGCTAAGACTAGTATAGATCCATTTTAACTATGGCTCTACCAAGCGCCGAGAGAGATCCAGTTCTCTTGATATGCCAACTCTTTTTAATTTACAAAAATGTCTAATAAGTATTCCTACTTGGGAGGGAAATGGTCCACTTGCTTAAGTAGTTTCAAAATAGGTAAATATTAATAGAAAAATGAGGTGAGTAAAGGAGTCAAAAATAACTCTGAACATCATGAAAGTTGGCATGCACTCTTATCATCCAAATGCACATCTAAATCTATGATCAAATTTTAATTCCGAGAAATTGGTCAAGAGTGAAACTCCGTCATCCAGTTTCGCTAAGATTGGGGTTAAAGGGGGTGAAAATAGCTCAAAACGTCGCAAAAGTTGGATTGCATAGTTATCTATCAAACGGACATCCAAATCTATGATCAAATTTCAATTCTGAGAAATTGGTCATAAGTGAAACTCCGTCGTGCATTTTCACTAGAGTTGGACTTGAAGGGGTCCAAATAGCTCGGACCATTGCAAAAGTTGGCGTGCATGTTTTTATATCAAACGGGCATCCAAATCTATGATCAAATTTCAAGTTCGAGAATTTGGTCAAAAGTGAAACTCCATCATTCGATTTCACTAAGGTTTGGCTTAAAGGAGGGGAAAATAGATCTGAGAAATTGGAAACAAATGCAACCTTTTAGGCCTTGGTTTCACCAATTTATCCTAAGCTCCAAAATAGCTCGAAATCCCATGAAAGTTTGTATGCATGGTTATCTCTCAAATGGGTACCTAAATTCTCTTTCAAATTTCAATTACAAAAAAGACGAAAAAATAACATCTCTTAGACCTTTACTTAGCCAACCTTGAATAACGACCAAACTAACTCTGAACATCATGAAAGTAAGCATGCACTCTTATCTACCAAATGTGCCGATAAATCTATGATTAAATTTTAATTTTGAGAAATTACTCAAACGTGAAACTCCGTTGTGCAGTTTTGCTAAGGTTGGGCTTAAAGGGGGTAAAAATATTTTTGAATGTCTCAAAATTTTTCATGCACACTTGTTCATCAAATGGGCATCTGAATTTATGATCAAATTTAAATTCTAAGAAACAGCTCAAAAGTGAAACTTCGTCGTGTGGTTTCGACAGCGTTGGGCTTAAAGGGGGTCAAAATAGCTCGAAACGTCGCGAAAGTTTCAATTCTGAGAGTTTGGTCAAAGATAAGACTCCATCGTTCAGTTTTGTTAGGGTTTGGCTTAAAGATATCGAAAATAGCTCTCAACATTATCAAAGTTGGCATTCACTCTTATCTTCGAAATGCGCATTTAAATCTATGATTAAATTTTAATTCCAAGAAATTGGTTAAAAGTGAAACTCCATTGTGCGGTTTCACGAAGGTTGGGGTTAAAGGGGGTGAAAATAGCTTGGAGTGTTGCGAAAGTTGGACTGCACACTTCTCCATCAAATGGGCATCCAAATCTATGATGAAATTTCAATTCCGAGAAATTGGTCAGAAGTGAAACTCGGTCATGCATTTTTTGTAAAGTTGGGCTTAAACGGGTCCAAATAGATCGAAACATTGAAAAAGTTGGCATGCACGTTTTTATATCAAACGGGCAGCCAAATCTATTATCAAATTTCAACTCCAAGAATTTGGTTGAAAGTGAAACTCCATCATTCGATTTTGCTAAGGTTTGGCTTAAAGGAGGGGAAAATAGCTCTAAACATCACAAAATTTTTCATGCTCTCTTATCTAACTAGAAATCTCACAAAAATATGTGTGCACACTCATCTACCGAATGGGCATATCGACGCTTTCACTAAGGTTGCACTTAAAGGTAGTGAAAATAGCTCGGAACGTTACGAAAGTTGGCGTGTACGCTTATTTATTGAAATGGTTACCTAAATCCACTTTCAAATTTCAATTCTGGAAAAGTCAACAAAAGTGCATATTTTCAATCTTGGTTTGACCATCCTTGATTAAGGGCCCAAATAGCTCCAAATCTCATAAAAATAGGTGTCAATTCCTATATTTGAAATGGGTATCTAAATCTACTTTAAAATTTGAATTTTGAGAAATTGGAAATTTGAATTTATCTACCAAATGCATAGATAAATCTATGATCAAATTTTAATTCTGAGAAATTGGTCAAAAGTGAAACTCCCTTGTGTTGTTTTTCTAAGGTTGGGATTAAAGCGGGTGAAAACATTTCGCAACGTAGTGAAAGTTCATGTGCAAGATTGTCTATCAAATGGACATCCAAATCTATGAGCAAATTTCAATTCTGAGAAACTGCTCAAAAGTGAAACTCTGTTGTGGAGTTTCACTAGGGTTGGGCTTAAAAGGAGTCAAAATAATATCTCGAAACATTGCAAAATTTGGCATGGATGATTGTTTATCCAATGGGCATCTAAATCTATGATCAAGTTTCCATTGTAAGAAGTACGTCAAAAGTGAAACTCCATCGTACACTTTTGTTACGGTTTGGCTTAAAGGAGTTGAAAATAACTCTGAACAACATGAAAGTTGGCGTGCAGATCATCCAAATGTGCATCAAAAGATATGACCAAATTTTAATTCCGAGAAATTTGTAAAAAGTGAAACACTATCGTGCGGTTAAACGGGGTAAAAATAGCTCAGAATGTCGCGAAAGTTGGAGTGCATGCTTGTCTATCAAACGGGCATCCAAATCTATGATCAAATTTCAATTGCGAGAAAATTGTCAAAAGTGAAACTTCATCGTGCATTTTCACTAGAGTTCGGCTTAAAGCGGCTCCAAATAGCTCGAAAAATTGTAAAATTTGGCATGCAAGCTTGTATATCAAATGGGCATCCAAATCTATGGTCAAATTTCAATTCTGGGAATTTTGTTAAAAGTGAAACTCCGTCATGTGGTTTCGGTAAGGTTTGGATTAAAGGAGGGAAAAAGAGCTCTGAACATCACTAAATTTGGCATGGTCTCTTATCGACCAAATGGGCATCTAAATCTATGATCATATTTCAATTCTAAGAAATTGGTCAAAAGAGAAACTTTATCGTGCTAAGGTTACACTTAAAGGGAGTGAAATAGCTCAGAACGTCACGAAAGTTAGCGTGTACGCTTTTATATTGAAATGGGTACCTAAATCCACTTTGAAATTTCACTTCTGGAAAAGTCAACAAAAGTGCATCTTTTCAACTTTTATTTGAACATCCTTAAATGAGAGCCAAAATATCTCCAAATCTCATAAAAATAGGTGTCCATGCCTATCTTTGAAATGGGTATCTAAATCTACTTTAAAATTTCAACTTTCAGAAAATGGAAAGAATGCAACATTTTAGGCCTTGGTTTGATGAAGTTTGATCGAGGTCCAAAATGGTTCACAATCCCAAAAAAATCTACATGTAGGGATTATCTCTCAAATGGGTACCTAAATACAGTTTCAAATTTCAATTTTGAGAAAGTCAAGAAAGGTCCAAAATAGCTCGAAATCCCCAGAAGGTGTGTATGCATGGTTATCTCTCAAATGGGTACCTAAATTCTCTTTCAAATTTCAATTACAAGAAAGTCAGAAAAATAGCATCTCTTAGACCTTTTCTTGACCAACCTTGAGTAACGACCAAAATAACTTTGAACATCGTGAAAGTTGGTGTGCACTGTTATCTACCAAATACTAAGATAAATCTACGATCAAATTTTAATTCTGAGAAATTAGTGGAAAGCTAAACTCGGTTGTATGGTTTTGCTGAGGTTGGGATTAAAGGGAGTGAAATGTTTTGGAACGCCTCGAAATTTCATGTGCACACTTGTCTATCAAATGGGCATTCGAATCTATGATCAAATTTCAATTATAAGAAACTGCTCAAAAGTGAAACTTTGTCATGCGTTTTCACTAGGGTTGCGCTTAAAGGTGGTCAAAATAGCTTGGAACGTTGTGAAACTTGGCATGCATGGCTTTTTATCTAATGGGAATCCAAATATATGATCAAGTTTCAATTCTCAGTAGTTGGTCAAAAGTGAAACTCCATCGTGCGGTTTTGTTAGGGTTTGGCTTAAAGGAGTCAAACATAACTCTGAACATCATGAAAGTTGGAGTGCACTCTTATCTTCCAAATAAATGCATATCTAAATCTATGAACAAATTTTAATTTCAAGAAATTGGGCAAGAGTGAAACTCCGTCATGCGGTTTCGCTAGGGTTGGGCGTAAAGGTGGTCTAAATAGCTTGGAATGTTGCGAAAGTTGGCATACATGCTTATTTATCTAATGGGAATCCAAATATATGATCAAGTTTCAATTCTTAGAAGTTGGTCAAAAGTGAAACTCCATCGTGCAGTTTTGTTAGGGTTTGGCTTAAAGGAGTCGAAAATAACTCTGAACATCATGAAAATTGGTGTGCACGCTTATCTTCCAAATGCACATCTAAATCTATGATCAAATTTTAATTCCAAGAAGTTGTTCAAGAGTGAAATTCCATCATGCGGTTTTGCTAAGATTAGGGTTAAAGCAGGTGAAAATAGCTCAAACCGTCGCGAAAGTTGCAGTGCACGCTTATCTATTAAACAGGCATCCAAATCTATGATCAAATTTCAATTCTGAGAAATTGATCAAAAGTGAAACTCCGTCATGCTTTTTCGCTAGAGTTGGGCTCAAAGGGGTCCAAATAGCTCAGACCATTGCAAAAGTTGGCGTCCACATTTTTATACCAAACATGCATCAAAATCTATGACCAAGTTTGACCAAGTTCCAAAATAGCTCGAAATCCCCTGAAAGTGTGTATGCATGGTTATCTCTCAAATGGGTACCTAAATTCTCTTTCAAATTTCAATTATAGGAAAGTTAGAAAAATAGCATCTCTTAGATCTTTGCTTGACCAATCTTAGAATTTGGTTTGACCAACCTTAACTGAGTGCCGAATTAACTCGAAATTCACAAAAATATGTGTGCCTCTTAAATGGGTATCTAAATCTACTTTTAAATTTGATTTCTAAGAAATTGGAAAAAAGTGCAACCTTTTAGGCCTTGGTTTGACCAAGTCTGACCAAGGTCCAAAATAGCTCAAAATCCCCTGAAAGTGTGTAGGCATGGTTATCTCTCAAATGGGTGCCTAAATTCTCTTTCAAATTTCAATTATAGGAAAGTCGAAAAAATAGCATCTCTTAGACCTTTACTTGACCAACCTTGAATAATGACCAAAATAGCTCTAAACATCATGAAAGTTAACATGCACTCTTATCTACCAAACGCGTCGATAAATCTACGATTAAATTTTAAATTTGAGAAATTAGACAAACATGAAACTCCATTGTGCGGTTTTGCTAAGGTTGGGCTTAAAGGGGGTGAAAATATTTTGGAATGTCTCAAAATTTCGCATTCATGCTTGTTCATCAAATGGGCATCCAAATTTATGATCAAATTTAAATTCTAAGAACCTGCTCAAAAGTGAAACTCCGTCGTGCGATTTCGACAGCGTTGGGCCTAAAGGGGGTCAAAATAGCTCGGAACATCGCGAAAGTTGGCGTGCATGCTTGTCTATCCAATATGCATCCAAACCTGTGATCAAGTTTCAATTATGAGAATTTGGTCAAAGCTAAGACTCCATCGTGTAGTTTTGTTAGGGTTTGGCTTAAAGATGCCGAAAATAGCTCTGAACATCGTGAAAGTTGGCATGCACTCTTATCTTCCAAATGTGCATTTAAATCTATGATTAAATTTTGATTCCAAGAAATTCGTTAAAAGTGAAACTCCATTGTGCGGTTTTGCCAAGGTTGGGGTTAAAGGGGGTGAAAATAGCTCGGAGTGTCGTAAAAGTTTGAGTGCACACTTCTCTATCAAATGGGCATCCAAATCTATGATCAAATTTCAATTCCAAGAAATTGGTCAGAAGTGAAACTCCATTGTGCATTTTCGCTAAAGTGGGCTCAAAGGGGGGTACAAATAGCTCAAAACATTGAAAAATTTGGCTTGCACGTTTTTATATCAAATGGGCATCCAAATATATGATCTTTTTTCAAATCTGAGAATTTGGTCAAAAGTGAAACTCCATCATTCGATTTCGCTTAAAAGGAGGGGAAAATGGCTCTGAACATCACGAAATTTTTCATGCACTCTTATCTAACTAGAAATATCACTAAAATATGTGTTCATGCTTATCTACCAAATGGGCATATCGGCACAAAAGTTGGCGTGTACGCTTGATTATTGAAATAGGTACCTAAATCCACTTTCAAATTTCAATTCTGAAAAAGTCGACAAAAGTGCTCGAAATCCGCTCAGAGTTTGTATGCATGGTTATCTATTAAATGTGTATCTAAATTCTCTTTCAAATTTCAATTATGAGAAAGTCGAAAAAATATGATCTCTTAGACCTTTGCTTGACCAGCCTTGAATAATGACAAAAATAGCTCTGAACATCGTGAAAGTTGGCATGCACTCTTATCTACCAAATGCGTAGATAAATCTACGATCAAATTTTAATTCTGAGAAATTGGTCAAAAGTGAAACTCCCTTATGTTGTTTTGCTAAGGTTGGGCTTAAAGCAGGTCAAAATATTTCCTAACGTCGTGAAAGTTCATGTGCAAGCTTCTCTTTCAAATGGACATCCAAATCTATGAGCAAATTTCAATTTTGAGAAACTGCTCAAAAGTGAAACTCTGTCGTGCGATTTCACTATAGTTGGGCTTAAAAGGGGTCAAAATAATAGCTCAAAATGTTGCAAACTTTTGTGTGCATGATTGTTTATCCAATGAGCATCCAAATCTATGATCAAGTTTCCATTCTAAGAAGTACGTCAAAAGTGAAACTCCATCGTAGAGTTTTGTTAGGGTTTGGATTAAAAGCAGCTGAGAATAACTCTGAACATCGTGAAAGTTGGTGTGCACACTTATCATCCAAATGCGAATCAAAATATATGATCAAATTTTAATTCTGAGAAATTTGTAAAAAGTGAAACTCCGTCGTGCGGTTTTGCAGACGTTGGGGTTAAAGGGGGTGAAAATAGCTTGGAACGTCGTGAAAGTTGGAGTGCATGCTTGTCTATCAAATGGGCATCCAAATATAAGATCAAATTTCAATTGCGAGAAAATTGTCAAAATTGAAACTTTATCGTGTATTTTCGCTAGAGTTCAGTTTAAAGCGGGTCCAAATAGCTCGAAACATTGCAAAATTTGGCGTGCACGCTTGTATATTAAATGGGCATCCAAATCTATGATCAAATTTCAATTCTCGAAATTTGGTAAAAAGTGAAACTTCGTCATGCCATTTCGGTAAGGTTTGGCTTAAAGGAGGGAAAAAGAGCTCTGAACATCACTAAATTTGGTATGCACTCTTATGTACCAAATGGGCATCTAAATCTATGATCATATTTCAATTCAAAGAAATTGGTCAAAAGAGAAACTTTATCGTGCGCTTTCGCTAAGGTTGCACTTAAAGGGAGTGAAATAGCTCAAAATCCCTTGAAAGTTTGTATGCATGGTTACCTCTCAAATGGGTACCTAAATTCTCTTTCAAATTTCAATTACAAGAAAGTCATAAAAATAGCATGTCTTAGAACTTTGCTTGACCAACCTTGAATAACGACCAAAATAACTTTGAACATCGTGAAAGTTAGTGTGCACTGTTATCTAGCAAATGCTAAGATAAATCTACAATCAAATTTTAATTCTGAGAACTTAGTCAAAAGTGAAACTCTGTTGTATGGTTTTGCTGAGGTTGGGATTAAAGGGCGTGAAATATTTTGGAACGTCTTGAAATTTCACGTGCACGCTTGTCTATCAAATGGGCATTCAAATCAATGATCAAATTTCAATTATAAGAAACTGCTCAAAAGTGAAACTTCGTCATTCATTTTCTCTAGGGTTGGGCTTAAAGGTGGTCAAAATAGCTTGGAACGTTGCGAAATTTGGAGTGCATGCTTGTTTATCTAATGGGCATCCAAATCTATGATCAAGTTTCAATTCTTAGAAGTTGGTCGAAAGCGAAACTCCATCGTGCGGTTTTGTTAGGGTTTGGCTTAATGTCATGAAAGTTGGAGTGCATGGTTATCTATTAAACGAGCATCGAAATCTATGATCCAATTTCAATTCTAAGAAATTGGTCAGAAGTGAAACCCTGTCATGCATTTTCACCAGGTTTGGGCTCGAGGGGGTCCAAATAGCTCGGACCATTGCAAAAGTTGTTGTGCACGTTTTTATATCAAAGTTTCACTGAGACCAATTTCTCAGAATTAAAATTTGATCTTATATTTTGATGACAATTTGGCAAACAAGCATGCACTACCACTTCTGCCATGTTTGGAGCAATTTAGACCCCTTTTAAACCGAACCCTAGCAAAAATGCATGAAATGGTTTCACCTTTGACCTATTTCTTTGAATTGAAATTTGATCGTAGATTTGGATGCCCATTTGATGGACAAGTGTGCACGCCAAATTTTTTGATGTTCTAAGTTATTTTCACCCCCTTTAAGCCAAACCTTTGAGAATCTGAATGACAGAGTTTCACCTTTGACCAATTACTCGGAATTAAAACTTGATTATAGATTTATATGCACGCCAACTTTCGCAACGTTCCTAGCTATTTTGACCCCCTTCAAGTCCAACACTTGCGAAACCGCATGATGGAGTTTCAATTTTGATCAATTTCTCATAATTAAATTTGATCATTGATTTGGATGTCCATTTCACAGGCAAGCATGCATGCCAAATTTTGTGACATTAAGAGCTAATTTCACCCCATTTAAGCCATACCATAGCAAAATAGCACGACGAAGTTTCACTTTTGACCGATTTCTCGGAATTAAAATTTGATCATAGATTTAATTGAACATAGATCGACAAGTGTGCATGCCAACTTTCGCAACGATCAAGATATTTTGACCCCTTTTAAACCCAAACCTAGAGAAACCGCACGATGGAGTTTCACTTTCGACCAATTTCACGGAATTGAAATTTGATCATAGATTTGGATGCCCATTTGATAGACAAGCATGTGGGCCAACTTTTTCGATGTTTTGAGCTATTTTCACCCCATTTAATCCCAACCATGGAGAAACCACATGATGAAGTTTCACTTTTGCCCAATTTGCTGGAATTAAAATTTGATCATAGATTTAGAAGACCATTTGGTAGACAAGCATGCGCGCTAACTTTCACCATTTTTCAGAGGTATTTATACCTCCTTCAAGCCAAACCATAGCGAAACCGCACGACAAAGTTTCTCTTTTGACTATCTTCACGAAATTGAAATTTGATCGTGATTTGGATGCCCATTTGATAGACAAGCATGCACTCCCACTTTCGTAACATTTTGAGTTATTTTGACTCTCTTTAAACCCAACCCTAGTGAAATCACACAGTGGAGTTTCTCTTCTAACCAATTTCTTAGAATTGAAATTTGACCATTTATTTCGATGCATAGTTCAAAGACAAGTGTGGATGCCAACTTTTGCAATGTCTTGAGCTATTTTCACCCCATTTAATCCAAACCTTAGCTGGACCACACGACGAAGTTTCACTTTTGACCAATTTCCCTTAATTAAAATTTGATCATAGATTTAGATGCCCATTTTGTATATAAGAGTGCACGCTAAGTTTCACGATGTTTAGAGCTATTTTCACCTCCTTTAAGCCAAACCCTAGCAAACCCACATGACAAAGTTTCACATTTGACCAACTTCTCAGAATTGAAATCTAATCATAGATTTGGATGTGCGTTGGATAACGAGCTTGCAGACCAACTTTCACAACATTTTGATCTGTTTTGACCCCCTTAATCCCAACCCTATCGAAACCGTATGACGGTGTTTCAATTTTGAATGATTTCTTGGAATTGAGATTTGAAAATAAATTTGACTTCCCATTTGATAAACAAGAGTGCACATCAACTTTCACGACGTTCCAAGCTATTTCACCCCCTTGAAGCACAACCTTAGCGAAACCGCACCATGGAGTTTCACTTTAGACCAATTTCTCCAAAATTAAAATTTGATCATAGATTTAGATGACCATTTGGTAGAAAAGAATGCATTCAAGCTTACACCATGTTCAGAGTCATTTAGACACTTTTTAAACCCAACCATAGCAAAAACACACAAAGGGGGTGAAACTCCATTGTGCGGTATTGCTAGGTTTGGGCTTAATGGGGGTCAAAATAGCTTAGAATTCAATTTTGAGCAATTTCTTGTAATTGAAATTGAATAATAGATTTGGAGTCCCATTTGATAGACAAGCTTGGAAACCAACTTTCACGACGTTATAAGCTATTTTCACCCCCTTTAAGCCCAACCTCAGTGAAATTGCACTATCGAGTTTCACTTTTGACCAATTTCTTAGAATTAAAATTCAATCATAGATTTAGATTCCCATTTGGTAGACAAGCATGCAAACAAACTTTCACCATGTTAAGAGCTATTTTCACCTCCTTTACGCCAAACCCTAGGGAATTCGCATGGTGGAGATTCACTTTTGAACAGCTGCTCGAAACTAAAACTTGATGATAGATTTGGTTACCCGTTTGATAGACAAGCGTGCACACCAACTTTCACAACGTTCCAAGCTATTTTGACCTCGTTTAAGGTCAACGCTAATGAAACCGTGCAATGAAGTTTCACTTGTGAACAGTTTCTTGGAATTGAAATTCGATTATAGATTTGGATGCCCATTTGATAGACAAGCATGCACACCAAATTCGTGATGTCATGAACTATTTCCACCCCTTTTAAGCCGAAACTTAGTGAAATCGCACGATGATGTTTCATTTTTGACCAATTTCTTGGAATTAAAATTTGATGACCATTTCACAAAATTTGCTCACAAAATTTCACAATGTTCATAGCTGTGTTCACCTCCTTTAAGCCAAACACTAGTGAAACCGCACGACGGAGTTTCAATATTGACTATCTTCTTGGAATTGAAATTTGATTATAGCTTTGCATAGCCCTTTGATAGACATGCAGGCCAACTTTAGCAATGTTCCAATTTAATGAACTCCTTTAAACACAACCTTTGTGAAACCACATGACGAAGTTTCACATTTGACCAATTTCTCAGAATTAAAATTTGATCATATATTTAGATGCCCATTCGGTAGATAAAAATGCATGCCAACTTTTGAGATGTTTAGAGCTATTCCCACCTCCTTTAAGCCAAACCTTAGCAAAACTGCAGAATGGAGTTTTGACTAATTTCTCAAAATTAAAATTTGATCATAAATTTGGATGCACATGGGATAAACAAGCATACACGCCAACATTTTTAACATTTTGAGCTACTTTTGACCCTTTAAACCCAATGCTAAGGAAACCACACGACGGATTTTCACTCTTGATTAATTTCTTGGAATTCAAATGTGATCATCGATTTGGATGCCCATTTCATAAAAAAGCATGCACGCCAACTTTTGTGGTGTTCCAAGCTATTTTCAACCCCCTTAAGGCCAAACTTGGTGAAACCGCACAATGAAATTTCACTTTTGACCAATTTCTTAGAATTAAAATTTAATCATAGATTTAGATGCCCATTTGGTAGACAAGAGTGAACGCCAACGTTTGCCATGTTCGGAGTTATTTTCGCCTCCTTTAAGCCAAACCCTAGCGAAACCAGGTGACGAGTTTCACTTTCGACCAACTTGTTGAAATTTAAATTTGATCATATATTTGGATGCCCGTTTGATAAACGAGTGTGTATGCCAACTTTCACAGCATTTCGAGCTATTTTGACCCCCTTTATGCCTAACCCTAACGAAACCACACAACATAGTTTCACTTTTGACCAATTTCTCTGAATTGATGTTTGATCATATATTTGCATGCTCATTTCATAGAAAATCATGCATGCCAACTTTCAAAATATTTTGAGCTATTTGGACCATTAAGCCCAACCCTAGCGAAAACGCACGACAGAGGTTTCACTTTTGAGCAAATTCTTAGTATTGAAATTTAATAATAGATTGGATGCCCAATTGATAGAAAAGAATGCACGCCAACTTTCACGACAATTTAATCATAGATTTAGATGATCATTTGATAAACAAGTGTGCACGACAACTTTCGCAACGTTTCGAGCTATTTTGACCTCATTTAAGCCCAACTCTAACAAAACTGAATGACGGAGTTTCACTTTTGAAAAATTTCTAGAAATTGAAATTTGATCATAGATTCACATGCCCATTTGATAAACAATAAAGCATGCCAAATTTTGCGATGTTTCGAGCTATTTTCATCCCCTTTAAGCCCAACCTTAGCGAAACCGCATAATGAAGTTTCACTTTAGACCAATTTCTCGAAATTAAAAGTTGATCATAGATTTAGATGACTATTTGGTAGAGAAGCATGCACTCCAAATTCTTCCATGTTTGGAGCTATTTAGAATTCTTTTAAACCCAACCCTAGTGAAAACACACAATAGAGTTTCACTTTTGAACAATTTCTTCAAATTGAAATTTGAACATAGATTTGGATTCCCATTTGATATACAAGTGTGCACGCTAACTTTCACAATGTTCCAAGTTATTTTCACCCCCTTTAAGCCCAACCTTAGCGAAACTGCATGACAAAGTTTCACTTAGACCAATTTCTCAGAATTAAAATTTGATCATAGATTTTGATGACAATTTGGCATACAAGCATGCACGATAACTTTCGCCATGTTTGGAGCAATTTAGACCCCTTTTAAACCCAACCCTAGCAAAAATGCACGAAATGGTTTCACTTTTGACTTATTTCTCTGAATTGAAATTTGATCATAGATTTGGATGCCCATTTGATAGACAAGCGTGTGCACCAACTTTTGTGATGTTCTAAGTTATTTTCACCCCCTTTAAGCCAAACCTTTGAGAAACTAAATGACGGAGTTTCACTTTTTACCAATTTCTTGGAATTAAAATATGATTATAGATTTATATGCACGCCAACTTTCGCAACATTCCTAACTATTTTGACCCCCGTTTAAGTCCAACACTTGCGAAACCGCATGACAGAGTTTCACTTTTGATCAATTTCTCATAATTAAATTTGATCGTGGATTTGGATGTCCATTTCATAGGCAAGCGTGCACGCCAAATTTCGTGACGTTTTGCGCTAATTTCACCCCATTTAAGCCATACCATAGCAAAATAGCACGACGAAGTTTCACGTTTGACCAATTTCTCGGAATTAAAATTTGATCATAGATTTAAATGAACATAGATCGACAAGCGTGCATGCCAACTTTCGCAACGCTCAAGCTATTTTGACCCCTTTTAAACCCAACACTAGAGAAACCGAACGATGAAGTTTCACTTTTGACCAATTTCACGGAAATGAAATTTGATCATAGATTTGGATGCCCATTTGATAGACAAGCATGCAGGCCAACTTTTGCGATGTTTTGAGCTATTTTCACCTTATTTAAGCCCAACTATAGCGAAACTGCATGATGAATTTTCACTTTTGACCAATTTGCCGAAATTAAAATTTGATCATAGATTTAGATGACCATTTGGTAGACAAGCATTGACGTTAAATTTCACCATTTTTAGAGGTATTTATACCTCCTTTAAGCCAAACCATAGTGAAACCGCACGACAAAGTTTCTCTTTTGACTAACTTCTTGAAATTGAAATTTGATCGTAAGCCCGTTTGATAGACAAGCGTGCAAGGAGTTTCTCTTTTGACTAATTTCCCTTAATTAAAATTTGATCATAGATTTATATGCCCATTTTGTATATAAGAGTGCACGCTAAGTTTCACGATGTTCAGAGCTATTTTCACCTCCTTTGAGCCAAACCCTAGCAAACCCACATGACAAAGTTTCACATTTGACCAAATTCTCATAATTGAACTCTGATCATTGATTTGGATGCACATTGGATAACAAGCTTACACACCAACTTTAACAACATTTGGATCTGTTTTAACCCCTTTAATCCCAACCCTATCGAAACCGTACGACGAAGTTTCAATTTTGAGTGATTTCTTGGAATTGAGATTTGAAAATAAATTTGAATGCCCATTTGATAGACAAGAGTGCACATCAACTTTCATGAAGTTCCAAGCTATTTCACCCCCTTGAAGCCCAACCTTAGTGAAACTGCACGATGGAGTTTCACTTTAGACCAATTTCTCCAAAATTAAAATTTGATCATAGATTTAGATGACCATTTGGTAGACAAGCATGCATTCAAACTTACACCATGTTCAGAGTTATTTAGACACTTTTTAAACCCAGCCATAACAAAAACACACAAAGGGGGTGAAACTCCATTATGCAGTATCACCAATGTTGGGCTTAATGGGTGTCAAAATAACTTAGAATCAATTTTGAGCAATTTCTCGTAATTGAAATTGGATAATAGATTTGGAGTCCCATTTGACAGGCATGCCTGGACACCAACTTTCACGATGTTATGAGCTATTTTCACCCCCTTTAAGCCCAACCTTAATGAAACTGCACTATCGAGTTACAGTTTTGACCAATTTCTCATAATTAAGATTCCCAATCGTTAGAAAAGCATGCACGCAAACTGTCACCATGTTAAGAGCTATTTTCACCTCCTTTAAGCCAAGCCCTAGGGAAGTCACACGGTGGAGATTCAGTTTTGAACAACTTCTCGAAACTAAAACTTGATGATAGATTTGGTTGCCCGTTTGATAGACAAGCATGCACACCAACTTTCGCAACATTACAAGCTATTTTGACGGCATTTAATGTCAACGCTAGCAAAACCGTGCAATGAAGTTTCACTTGTGAACAGTTTCTTGTGAACAATTTCACTAAGGTTGCACTTAATGGGAGTGAAATAGCTCGAAACGTCACAAACGTTAGTGTGTACACTTGTTTATTGAAATGGGTACCTAAATCCACTTTCAAATTTCACTTCTGAAAAAGTCAACAAAAGTGCATCTTTTCAACTTTTGTTCGACCATCCTTGAATGAGGGCCAAAATAGCTCCAAATCTCATAAAAATAGGTGTCCATGCCTATCTTTGAAATGGGTATCTAAATCCACTTTAAAATTTGAATTTTCAGAAAATGGAAAAATTGCAATATTTTAGGCCTTGGTTTGACGAAGTTTGACTGAGGTCCAGAATGGCTCACAATCCCAAAAATATCTACATGTAGGGATTATCTCTCAAATGGGTACATAAATACAGTTTCAAATTTCAATTTCGATAAAGTCAAGAAAAGTGCATTTCTTAGAACTTGGTTTGACCAACCTTGACTAAGTGCCGAAATGGGTATCTAAATCTACTTTTAAATTTGATTTCTAAGAAATTGGACTTTTAGGCCTTTGTTTGACCAAGTTTGATGAAGGTCCAAAATAGCTCAAAATCCCCTGAAAGTGTGTATGCATGGTTATCTCTCAAATGGGTACCTAAATTCTCTTTAAAATTTCAATTACAAGAAAGTTGAAAAAATAGCATCTCTTAGACCTTTGCTTCACCAACCTTAAATAATGACCAAAATAACTTTGAACATCATGAAAGTTGGTGTGCACTGGTATCTACCAAATGCTAAGATAAATCTACAATAAAATTTTAATTCTGAAAAATTAGTCAAAACTGAAACTCTGTTGTATGGTTTTACTGAGCTTGGGATTAAAGGGGTGAAATATTTTGGAACATCTCAAAATTTCACATGTACACTTGTCTATCAAATGGGCATTCAAATATATGATCAAATTTCAATTATAAGAAACTGTTCAAAAGTGAAATTTCGTCATGCATTTTCGCTAGGGTTGGGCTTAAAGGTGGTCAAAATAGCTTGGAACGTTGCGAAAGTTCACGTGCATGCTTGTTTATCGAATGGGCATCCAAATCTATGATCAAGTTTCAATTCTTAGAAGTTGGTGAAAAGCGAAACTCCATCGTGCGGTTTTGTTAGGGTTTGGCTTGAAGGTGTCGAAAATAACTCTGAACATCATGAAAGTTGGCATGCACACTTATCTTCCAAATGCACATCTAAATCTATGATCAAATTTCAATTTTGAGAAACTACTCAAGAGTGAAACTCTGTCATGCAGTTTCATTAGGGTTGGGCTTAAAAGGGGTCAAAATAATAGCTTGAAACGTTGCAAAATTTGGCGTGCATGATTGTTTATCCAATGGGCATCCAAATCTATGATCAAGTTTCCATTCTAATAAGTACGTCAAAAGTGAACCTCCATGGTATAATTTTGTTAGAGTTTGGCTTAAATGAGCTGGAAATAACTCTGAACATCGTGAAAGTTGGCATGCACACTTATCATCCAAATGCACATCAAAAGATATGATGAAATTTTAATTCTGATAAATTTGTAAAAAGTGAAACTCCGTCGTGCCATTTTGCAAAGGTTGGGGTTAAAGGGAGTGAAAATAGCTCGGAACGTCGTGAAAGCTGGAGTGCACGCTTGTTTATCAAATGGGTAGCCAGATCTATGATCAAATTTCAATTGCGAGAAAATTGTCAAAAGTGAAACTTCGTCGTGCATTTTCATTATAGTTCAGCTTAAAGCGGCTCCAAATAGCTCAAAACATTACAAAATTTGGCATGCACGCTTGTATATCAAATGGGCATCCAAATCTATGATCAAATTTCAACTCCGAGAATTTGGTCAAAATTGAAACTCCATCATTCCATTTCGCTAAGGTTTGGATTAAAGGAAAAAGTGCAAGCTTTTAGGCCTTGGTTTGACCAAGTATGAGCAAATTTGAATTCTGAGAAACTGCTCAAAACTGAAACTTTGTCATGCAGTTTCACTAGGGTTGGGATTAAAAGGGGTCAAAATAATAGCTCGAAACGTTGCAAAATTTGGCGTGCATGATTGTTTATCCAATGGGCATCCAAATCTATAATCAAGTTTCTATTCTAAGAAGTACGTCAAAAGTGAAACTTGATCGTACAATTTTGTTAGGGTTTAGCTTAAAGGATCTAAAAATAACTATGAACATCATGAAAGTTGCCATGCACACTTATCATCCAAATGCGCATCAAAAGAAATGATCAAATTTTAATTCCAAGAAATTTGCAAAAAGTGAAACTCCATTGTGCGGTTTCGCATAGGTTGGGGTTAAAGGGGGTGAAAATAGCTCGGAACGTCATGAAAGTGGGAGTGCATGCTTGTCTATCAAATGGGCATCCAAATCTATAATCAAATTTCAATTGCGAGAAAGGTGTCAAAAATGAAACCTCCTCGTGTATTTTCACTAGAGTTCGGCTTAAAGCGGGTCCAAATAGCTCGAAACATTGCAACATTTGGCATGCATGCTTGTATATCAACCCAGCATCCAAATCTATGATCAAATTTTAATTCTGGGAATTTGGTCAAAAGTGAAACTCCATGCAGTTTCGCTAAGGTTTGGCTTAAAGGAGGGAAAAAGAGCTCTGAACATCACTAAATTTGGCATGCACTCTTATGTACCAAATGGGCATCTAAACCTATGATCATATTTCAATTATAAGAAATTGGTCAAAAGAGAAACTTTATTGTGTCATTTTGCTAAGGTTGCACTTAAAGGGACTGAAATAGCCCGGAACATCGCGAAAGTTAGTGTGTACACTTGTTTTTTGAAATGGGTACCTAAATCCACTTTCAAATTTCACTTCTAAAAAAGTCAACAAAAGTGCATCTTTTCAACTTTTATTTGACCATCCTTGAATGCGGGCCAAAATAGCTCCAAATCTCATAAAAATAGGTGTGCATGCATATCTTTGAAATGGTTATCTAAATCTACTTTAAAATTTGAATTTTCAAAAAATGGAAAAAATGCAATGTTTTAGGCCTTGGTTTGACGAAGCTTGACCGAGGTGCAAAATGGCTTGCAATCCCAAAAAAATCTACATGTAGGGATTATCTCTCAAATGGGTACCTAAATACAGTTTCAAATTTCAATTTTGATAAAGTCAAGAAAAGTGCATTTCTTAGAACTTGGTTGGACCAACCTTGACTAAGTGCCGAAATGGGTATCTAAATCTACTTTTAAATTTGATTTCTAAGAAATTGGACTTTTAGGCCTTGGTTTGACCAAGTTTGACGAAGGTCCAAAATAGCTCGAAATCCCCTGAAAGTTGGTATCTACCAAATGCTAAGATAAATCTACGATCAAATTTTAATTCTGAGAAATTAGTCAAAAGTGAAACTCGGTTGTATGGTTTTGCTGAGGTTTGGATTAAAGGGGTTAAATATTTTGGAACGTCTCAAAATTTTGTGAGCACACTTGTCTATCAAATGGGCATTCAAATATATGATCAAATTTTTGTCATGCGTTTTCACTAGGGTTGGGCTTAAATGTGGTCAAAATAGCTTGGAACGTTGCGAAAGTTGGTGTGCATGGTTGTTTATCTAATGGACATCCAAATCTATGATCAAGTTTCAATTCTTAGAAGTTGGTTAAAATCGAAACTCCATCGTGTGGTTTTGTTAGGGTTCGTCTTAAAGGAGTCGAAAATAACTCTGAACATCATGAAAGTTGGCATGCACTCTTATCTTCCAAATGCACATCTAAATCTATGATCAAATTTTGATTTTGAGAAATTTGTCAAGAGTGAAACTCTGTCATGCGGTTTTGCTAGGATAGCTCAAAAATAGGGGGTGAAAATAGCTCAAAACGTCACGAAAGTTGGAGTTCACGGTTATCTGTCAAACGGGCATCCAAATTTATGATCAAATTTCAATTCTGAGATATTAGTAAGAAGTGAAACTCCATTGTTCATTTTTGCTAGAGTTGGGCTCAAAGGGGTCCAAATAGCTCAGACCATTGCAAAAGTTGGCGTGCACATTTTTATATCAAATGGAAATCCAAATCTATTATCAAATTTCAACTCTGAGAATTTGGTCAAAAGTGAAACTCCATCATTCGATTTTGCTAAGGTTTGGCTTAAAGGAGGGGGAAATGGCTTTGAGAAATTGGAAACAAATGCAACCTTTTATGTCTTGGTTTCACCAAGTTTTTCTAAGGTCCAAAATAGCTCGAAATCCCATGAAAGTTTGTATGCATGGTTAGACCTCAAATGGTTACCTAAATTCTCTTTCAAATTTCAATTACAAAAAAGCCGAAAAAATAACATCTCTTAGACCTTTACTTAACCAACCTTGAATAACAACCAAAATAGCTTTGAACATCATGAAAGTTAGCATGCACTCTTATCTACCAAATGGGCCGATAAATCTACGATTAAATTTTAATTTTGAGAAATTAGTCAAACGTGAAACTCCATTGTGCGGTTTTGCTAAGGTTGGTCTTAAAGCGGGAGAAAATATTTTGGAATGTCTCAAAAGTTTTCATGCATGCTTGTTCATCAAATGGGCATCCAAATATATGATCAAATTTAAATTCTAAGAAACCGCTTGAAAGTGAAACTGCTTCATGCGGTTTCGACAGGGTTGGGCTTAAAGTGGTTCAAAATAGCTCGAAATGTCGCGAAAGTTGGCGTGCATACTTTTCTATCCAATATGCATCCAAACCTATTATCAGGTTTCAATTCTGAGAATTTGGTCAAAGCTGAGACTGCATCTTGCAGTTTTGTTAGGGTTTGGGGTAAAGATGCCAAAAATAGCTCTCAACATCGTTAAAGTTGGCATGTACTCTTATCTTCCAAATGCACATTTAAATCAATGATTAAATTTTAATTCCAAGAAATTGGTTAAAAGTGAAACTTTGTTGTGCATGTTTTTATGTGTGCCTCTTAAATGGGTATCTAAATCTACTTTTAAATTTGATTTCTAAAAATTGGGAAAAAGTGCAACCTTTTAGGACTTGATTTGACCAAGTTTGACCAAGGTCCAAAATAGCTCGAAATCCCTTGAAAGTGTGTATGCAGGGTTATCTCTCAAATGGGTACCTAAATTCTCTTTCAAATTTCACTTACAAGAAAGTCGAAAAAATAGCATCTCTTAGACCTTTGCTTGACCAACCTTGAATAATGACCAAAATAACTTCGAACATGGTGAAAGTTGGTGTGCACTGTTATCTACAAATTGCTAAGATAAATCTATGATCAAATTTTAATTTAGAGAAATTAGTCAAAAGTGAAACTCTGTTGCATGGTTTTGTTGAGGTTGGTATTAAAGGGGGTGAAATATTTGGAATGTCTCAAAATTTCATGTGCACGCTTGTCTATCAAATGGGCTTTCAAATCTATGATCAAATTTCAATTATACGAAACTACTCAAAAGTGAAACTTCGTCATGCTTTTTCACTAGGGTTGGGCTTAAAGGTGGTCAAAATAGTTTGAACGTTGTGAAATTTGACATGCATGCTTGTTTATCTAATGGGAATCCAAATCTATGATCAAGTTTCAATTCTTAGAAGTTGGTCAAAAGCGAAACTCCATCGTGCGGTTTTGTTAGGGTTTGGCTTAAAGGTGTCGAAAATAACTCTGAACATTAAGAAAGTTGGCATGCACTCTTATATTCCTAATGCACATCTAAATCTATGATCAAATTTTAATTTTGAGAAATTTGTCAAGAGTGAAACTCTGTCATGCGGTTTTGATAAGATTGGGGTTACAGGGGGTGAAAATAGCTCAAAACGTCGTGAAAATTGGAGTGCACGGTTATCTATCAAACGGGCATCCAAATCTATGATCAAATTTCAATCTGAGAAATTCGTCAGAAGTGAAACTTCGTCATTCATTTTTTCTAGAGTTGGACTCGAAGGGGTCCAAATAGCTCAGACCATTGCAAAAGTTGGCATGCATGTTTTTATATGAAACGGGCATCCAAATCTATGATCAAATTTCAACTTCGAGAATTTGGTTAAAAGTCAAACTCCGTCATTCGATTTCGCTAAGTTTTGGCTTAAAGGAGGGGAAAATGGCTTTGAGAAATAAGAAACAAATACAACCTTTTAGGGCTTGGTTTCACCAAGTTTGCCTAAGGTCCAAAATAGCTCGAAATCCCCTGAAAGCTTGTATGCATGGTTATCTCTCAAATGGGTACCTAAATTCTCTTTCAAATTTAAATTACAAGAAAGCCGAAAAAATAACATCTCTTAGACCTTTACTTGACTAACCTTGAATAACGACCAAAATAGCTCCCAACATCATGAAAGTTAGCATGCAGTCTTATCTACGAAATGCGCCAATAAATCTACGATTAAATTTTAATTTTGAGAAATTAGTCAAACATGAAACTCCGTTGTGCGGTTTTGCTAAGGTTGGGCTTAAAGGGGGTGAAAATATTTTTGAATGTCTCAAAAGTTTGCATGCATGCTTGTTCATCAAATGGGCATCCAAAGTTATGATCAAATTTAAATTCTAAGAAACTGCTCGAAAGTGAAACTCCGTCGTGCGGTTTTGACAAGGTTGGGGTTAAAGGGGGTCAAAATAGCCCGAAACGTCATGAAAGTTGGTGTGCATGCTTGTGTATCCAATATGCATCCAAACATATCATCAGGTTTCAATTCTGAGAATTTGGTCAAAGCTGAGACTGCATCGTGCAGTTTTGTTATGGTTTGGCTTAAAGATGCCGAAAATAGCTCTCAACATCATGAAAGATGGCATGCACTCTTATTTTCCAAATGCGCATATAAATCTATGATTAAATTTTAATTCCAAGAACTTGCTTAAAATTGAAACTCCGTCGTGCACGTTTTCATGTGTGCCTCTTAAATGGGTATCTAAATCTACTTTTAAATTTGATTTCTAAGAAATTGGAAAAAAGTGCAACCTTTTACGCCTTGGTTTGACCGAGGACCAAAATAGCTCAAGATCCACCGAAAGTGTGTATGCATGGTTATCTCTCAAATGGGTACCTAAATTCTCTTTCAAATTTCACTTACAAGAAAGTCGAAAAAATAGCATCTCTTAGACCTTTGCCTAACCAACCTTGAATAATGACCAAAATAAATTCAAACATCGTGGAAATTGGTGTGCACTGTTATCTACCAAATGCTAAGATAAATCTACGATCAAATTTTAATTCTGAGAAATTAGTCAAAAGTGAAACTCTGTTGTATGGTTTTGCTGAGGTTGGGATTAAAGGGGGTGAAATGTTTTGGAACGTCTCGAAATTTTGCGTGCACACTTATCTATCAAATGGACATTCAAATCTATGATCAAATTTCAATTATAAGAAACTGCTCAAAAGTGAAACTTTGTCATGCGTTTTCGCTAGGGTTGGGCTTAAAGGTGGTCAAAATAGCTTGGAACGTTGTGAAAGTTGGCATGCATTCTTGTTTATCTAATGGGCATCCAAATCTATGATCAAGTTTCAATTCTTACAAGTTGGTCAAAAGCGATACTCCATCATGCGGTTTTTGTTAGGGTTTGGATTAAAGGAGTCGAAAATAACTCTGAACATCATGAAAGTTGGCGTGCACTCTTATCTTGCAAATGCACATCTAAATCTATGATCAAATGTTAATTCTAAGATTTTTGTCAAGAGTGAAACTCCGTCATGCGGTTTCGCTAGGATTGTGGTTACAGGCGGTGAAAATAGCTCAAAATGTTGCGAAAGTCGGAGTGCACGGGAATCCAAATCTATGATCAAATTTTAATTATGAGAAATTAGTCAGAAGTGAAACTAAACCGTTCATTTTCACTAGAGTTGGGCTCGAATGAGTCCAAATAGCTCGGACCATTGAACAAGTTGGAATGCACTTTTTTATATCAAACGGGCATTCAAATCTATGATCAAATTTCAACTCTGAGAATTTGGTCAAAAGTGAAACTCCGTCATTCGATTTCTCTAAGGTTTGGCTTAAAGGAGGCGAAAATGGCTTTGAGAAATTGGAAACAAATACAACCTTTTAGGGGTTGGTTTCGCCAAGTTTTCCTAAGGTCCAAAATAGCTCGAAATCCCCTGAAAGTTTGTATGCATAGTTATCTCTCAAATGGGTACCTAAATTCTCCTTCAAATTTCAATTACAAGAAAGCCGAAAAAATAACATCTCTTAGACCTTTACTTGACCAACCTTAAATAACAACCAAAATAGCTCTGAACATCATGAAAGTTAGCATGCACTCTTATCTACCAAATGCACCAATAAATCTACGATTAAATTTTAATTTTGAGAAATTAGTCAAACGTGAAACTCCGTTGTGTGGTTTTGCTAAGGTTGGGATTAAAGGGGGTGAAAATATTTTGGAATGTCTCAAAATTTTGCATGCATTCTTGTTCATCAAATGGGAATCCAAATTTATGATCAAATTTAAATTCTAAGAAACTGCTCGAAAGTGAAACTCCGTCGTGCGTTTTCGACAGGGTTGGGCTTAAAGGGGGGCAAAATAGCTCAAAACGTCGTGAAAAATGGTGTGCATGCTTGTGTATCCAATATGCATCCAAACATATTATCATGTTTCAATTCTGATAATTTGGTCAAAGCTGAGACTGCATCATGCAGTTTTGTTAGGGGTTGGCTTAAAGATGTCAAAAATAGCTCTCAACATCATGAAATTTGGCATGCACTCTTATTTTCCAAATGCGCATTAAAATCTATGATTAAATTTTAATTCCAAGAAATTGGTTAAAAGTGAAACTCCATCGTGCACGTTTTTATGTGTGCCTCTTAAATGGGTATCTAAATCTACTTTTAAATTTGATTTCTAAGAAATTGGAAAAAAGTGCAACCTTTTAAGCCTTGGTTTGAGCAAGTTTGACCAAGGTCCAAAATAGCTTGAAATCCCCTGAAAGTGTGTATGCATGGTTATCTCTCAAATAAGTACCTAAATTCTCTTTCAAATTTCACTTACAACAAAGTCGAAAAGATAGCATCTCTTAGACCTTTGTTTGACCAACCTTGAATAATGACCAAAATAAATTTGAACATCGTGGAAATTGGTCTGCACTATTATCTACCAAATGCTAAGATAAATCTACGATCAAATTTTAATTCTCATAAATTAGTCAAAAGCAAAACTCTGTTGTATGGTTTTGCTGAGGTTGGGATTAAACGGGGTGAAATATTTCGGAACATCTTGAAATTTTGCCTGCACACTTGTTTATCAAATGGACATTCAAATCTATGATCAAATTTCAATTATAAGAAACTGCTCAAAAGTGAAACTTTGTCATGCGTTTTCACTAGGGTTGGGCTTAAAGGTGGTCAAAATAGCTTGGAACATTGCGAAAGTTGGTGTGCATGCTTTTTTCTCTAATGGACATCCAAATCTATGATCAAGTTTCAATTCTTAGAAGTTGGTGAAAAGCGAAACTCCATCATGCGATTTTGTTGGGGTTTGGCTTAAAGGAGTCGAAAATAACTCTGAACATCATGAAAGTTGGCGTGCACTTTTATCTTGAAAATGCACATCTAAATCTATGATCAAATTTTAATTTCAAGAAATTTTTCAAGAGTGAAACTCCATCATGCGATTTCACTAGTATTGGGGTTACAGGGGGTGAAAATAACTCAAAACATTGCGAAACTTGGAGTGCACGGTTATCTATCAAACGGGCATCCAAATCTATGATCAAATTTCAATTCTGAGAAGTTAGTCAGAAGTAAAACTCCGTTGTTCATAATCGCTAGAGTTGGGCTCGAAGGGGTCCAAATAGCTCGGACCATTGCAAAAGTTCGGGTGCATGTTTTTATTTGAAACGGGCATCCAAATCTATGATCAAATTTCAACTTCGAGAATTTGGTCAAAAGTGAAACTCCGCCATTCAATTTCGCTAAGTTTTGGCTTAAAGGATGGGAAAATGGCTTTGAGAAATTGGAAACAAATACAACCTTTTAGGGCTTGGTTTCACCAAGTTTGCCTAAGGTCCAAAATAGCTCGAAATCCCCTGAAAGTTTGTATGCATGGTTATCTCTCAAATGGGTACCTAAATTCTCTTTCAAATTTCAATTACAAGAAAGCCGAAAAAATAACATCTCTTAGACCTTTACTTGACCAACCTTGAATAACGACCAAAATAGCTCCGAACATCATGAAAGTTAGCATGCACTCTTATCTACCAAATGCGCCGATAAATCTACGATTAAATTTTAATTTTGAGAAATTAGTCAAACGTGAAACTCCGTTGTGCAGTTTTGCTAAGGTTGGGATTAAAGGGGGTGAAAATATTTTGGAATGTCTCAAAAGTTTGCATGCATGCTTGTTCATCAAATGGGAATCCAAATTTGTGATCAAATTTAAATTCTAAGAAACTGCTCGAAAGTGAAACTCCGTCGTGCGTTTTCGACAGGGTTGGGCTTAAAGGGGGGAAAAATAGCTCAAAACGTCGTGAAAAATGGTGTGCATGCTTGTGTATCCAATATGCATCCAAACATATCATCATGTTTCAATTCTGAGAATTTGGTCAAAGCTGAGACTGCATCATGCAGTTTTGTTAGGGGTTGGCTTAAAGATGTCGAAAATAGCTCTCAACATCATGAAATTTGGCATGCACTCTTATTTTCCAAATGCACATTTAAATCTATGATTAAATTTTAACTCCAAGAAATTGGTTAAAAGTGAAACTCCATCGTGCACGTTTTTATGTGTGCCTCTTAAATGGGTATCTAAATCTACTTTTAAATTTGATTTCTAAGAAATTGGAAAAAAGTGTAACCTTTTAGGCCTTGGTTTGACAAAGTTTGACGAAGGTCTAAAATAGCTCGAAATCCCCCGAAAGTGTGTATGCATGGTTATCTCTCAAATGGGTACCTAAATTCTCTTTCAAATTTCACTTACAAGAAAGTCGAAAAAATAGCATCTTGTAGACCTTTGCTTGACCAACCTTGAATAATGACCAAAATAAATTCGAACATCGTGGAAATTGGTGTGCATTGTTATCTACCAAATGCTAAGATAAATCTACGATCAAATTTTAATTCTGAGAAATTAGTCAAAAGTGAAACTCTGTTATATGCTTTTGCTGAGGTTGGGATTAAAGGGGATGAAATATTTTGGAACGTCTTGAAATTTCACCTGCACGCTTGTCTATCAAATGGACATTCAAATCTATGATCAAATTTTAATTATAAGAAACTGCTCAAAAGTGAAGCTTTGTCATGCGTTTTCGCTAGGGTTGGGCTTAAAGGTGGTCAAAATAGCTTGGAACGTTGCGAAAGTTGGTGTGCATGATTTTTTATCTAATGGACATCCAAATCTATGATCAAGTTTCAATTCTTAGAAGTTGGTCAAAAGTGAAACTCCATTGTGTGGTTTTGTTGGGGTTTGGCTTAAAGGAGTCGAAAATAACTCTGAACATCATGAAAGTTGGCGTGGACTCTTATCTTGCAAATGCACATCTCATTCTATGATCAAATTTTAATTCTGAGATTTTTGTCAAGAGTGAAACTCAGTCATGTGGTTTCTCTAGGATTGGGGTTACAAGGGGTAAAAATAGCTCAAAACGTCACGAAAGTTGGAGTGCATGGTTATCTATTAAACAGGCATCCAAATCTATGATGAAATTTCAATTCTGAGAAATTAGTCAGAAGTAAAACTGCACCGTTCATTTTCGCTAGAGTTGGGCTCGAAGGGGTCCAAATAGCTCGGACCATTGCAGAAGTTAGTGTGCATGTTTCTATATCAAATGGGCATTCAAATCTATAATCAAATTTCAACTTCGAGAATTTGGTCAAAAGTGAATCTCCGTCATTCGATTTCGCTAAGGTTTGGCTTAAAGGAGGGGAAAATGGCTTTGAGAAATTGGAAACAAATACAACCTTTTAGGGATTGGTTTCACCAAGTTTTCCTAAGGTCCAAAATAGCTCGAAATCCCCTGAAAGTTTGTATGCATGGTTATCTCTCAAATGGGTACCTAAATTCTCTTTCAAATTTCGATTACAAGAAAGCCGAAAAAATAACATCTCTTAGACCTTTACTTGACCAACCTTGAATAACAACCAAAATAGCTCCTAACATCATGAAAGTTAGAATGCACTCTTATCTACCAAATGCGTCGATAAATCTACGATTAAATTTTAATTTTGAGAAATTAGTCAACCGCGAAACTCCGTTGTGCGGTTTTTCTAAGGTTGGTCTTAAAGGGGGTGAAAATATATTGGAATGTCTCAAAAGTTTGCATGCACGCTTGTTCATCAAATGGGCATCCAAATTTATGATCAAATTTAAATTCTAAGAAATTGCTCGAAAGTGTAACTCCGTCATGCGGTTTTGATACGGTTGGGCTTAAATGGGGGAAAAATAGCTCAAAACATCGTGAAAAATGGTGTGCATGCTTTTCTATCAAATATGCATTTAAAACATATGATCAGGTTTCAATTCTGAGAATTTGGTCAAATTTGAGAGTGCATCGTACAGTTTTGTTAGGGTTTGGCTTAAAGATGCCGAAAATAGCTCTCAACATCATGAAAGTTGGCATGCACTCTTATTTTTCAAATGCGCATTTAAATCTATGATTAAATTTTAATTCCAAGAAATTGGTTAAAAGTGAAACTCTGTTGTGCACGTTTTTATGTGTGCCTCTTAAATGGGTATCTAAATCTATTTTTAAATTTGATTTCTAAGAAATTGGAAAAAAGTGCAACCTTTTAGGCCTTTGTTTGACCAAGTTTGACAAAGGTCCAAAATAGCTCGAAATCCCCTTAAAGTGTGTATGCATGGTTATCTCTCAAATGGGTACCTAAATTCTCTTTCAAATTTCACTTACAAGAAAGTCGAAAAAATAGCATCTCTTATTCCTTTGCTTGACCAACCTTGAATAATGACCAAAATAACTTCAAACATCGTGGAAGTTGGTGTGCACTGTTATCTACCAAATGCTAAGATAAATCTATGATCAATTTTAATTCTAAGAAATTAGTCAAAAGTGAAACTCTGTTGTATGGTTTTGCCGAGGTTGGGATTAAAGGGGGTGAAATATTTTGGAACGTCTCGAAATTTGGCATGCACGCTTGTCTATCAAATGGACATTCAAATCTATGATGAAATTTCGATTATAAGAAACTGCTCTAAAGTGAAACTTCGTCATGCATTTTCGCTAGGGTTGGGCTTAAAGGTGGTCAAAATAGCTTGGAACGTTGCGAAAGTTGGTGTGCATGCTTGTTTATCTAATGGGCATTGAAATCTATGATCAAGTTTCAATTCTTAGAAGTTGGTCAAAAGTGAAACTCCATCGTACGGTTTTGTTAGGGTTTGGCTTAAAGGAGTCGAAAATAACTCTGAACATCATGAAAGTTGGCGTGCACTCTTATCTTCCAAATGCGCATCTAAATCTATGATCAAATTTTAATTTCAAGAAATGTGTCAAGAGTGAAACTCTGTCATGTGGTTTCGCTAAGATTGGGGTTACAGGGGGTAAAAATAGCTCAAAACGTCGCGAAAGTTGGAGTGCGTGGTTATCTATCAAACGTGCATCTAAATCTATGATCAAAATTAAATTCTAAGAAATTAGTCAGAAGTGAAACACCGTTTTTCATTTTCACTAGAGTTGGGCTCGAAGGGGGTCCAAATAGCTCAGACCATTGCAGATGGGCATCCAAATCTATGATCAAATTTCAAGTCTGAGAATTCGGTCAAAATTGAAACTCCATCATTTGATTTCACTAAGGTTTTCCTTAAAGGAAAAACTGCAAGCTTTTAGGCCTTGGTTTGACCAAGTATGAGCAAATTTGAATTCTGAGAAACTGCTCAAAAGTGAAACTCTATCGTGCGGTTTCTCTAGGGTTGGGCTTAAAAGGGGAGAAAATAATAGCTCGAAACGTTGCAAAATTTGGTGTGCATGATTGTTTATCCAATGGGCATCCAAATCTATAATCAAGTTTCTATTCCAAGAAGTACGTCAAAAGTGAAACTCGATCGTACAATTTTGTTAGGGTTTGGATTAAAGGAACTGAAAATAACTATGAACATCGTGAAAGTTGGTGTGCACACATATCATCCAAATGTGCATCAAAAGATATGATCAAATTTTAATTCCGAGAAATTTGTAAAAAGTGAAACTCCGTCATGCGGTTTTGTAAAGGTTGGGGTTAAAGGTGGTCAAAATAGTTTAGAACATTGTGAAAGTTGGCATGCATGCTTGTTTATCTAATGGGCATCCAAATCTATGATCAAGTTTCAATTCTTAGAAGTTGGTCAAAAGCGAAACTCCATCGTGTGGTTTTGTTAGGGTTTGGCTTAAAGGAGTCAAAAATAACTCTGAACATCATGAAAGTTGGCGTGCACTCTTATCTTCCAAATGTGCATCTAAATCTCTGTGTTGGCTATCATGGGCAGACCCAGGTTACTGTATTTAACCAACAACACCCCTAGCTCACTGGCCCTTTCGGCGATAGACCGCGAAGCGGCCTGAAGTCTCACCCGAAGTGATTCTAATGGGTTGGCCAAGGACTCAAGCATCTTGGACCAGGTTCTGTGGCATCCTACTTGCGACTCGCAACTCTGCTAGTCGTAGGGCCTCTTCCTCTGCGCATCGCACGACCCTCTGCTCGCGTCGCGTGATCCCAGTGTCTCGTAGCCCTTCTCACCACAAGACCTCTCTCTATCCTGCATGCGGTCCCTTTCTACGTCGTGCAAATTCCACTAACTCGCGGTGACCCTAGCCTTACCGTGTCGCCGCGTACCAGGTGACACGTAACTTCCTCCCAACACTAATTCCTTAACCTACGGTATCGCGCACCGCAACTCCTCTGCCGGTGCGGTATCGCCTCCTTGCAATACCCTAACCCCGCGGCTCAGCGCACTTAGTGTTGTTCATGTCGAATTGCAAGACTCAACATAATAGGTTGTTCAACACCGTGACTAGTGACTGTTTCAAGCAAAGCATAATTGAACCTGAATGCAACATGTCAACGATTTCAACTTATGTCTATCCTTTTATATTATTGTGAACTAAACAATGCATACATACATTAAACTGTAAATAAGGCTCATAAAATAACTGACAGATGCATCAAATAAACACAACACAGAAAGCAATCACATAACGCATGATTTTAACGTGGTTCACCTCCAGGATGGAAGTTACGTCCACAGAACTGTGTTTCTATTATAGCTCAGGGGAAGGTAAACACAGTTCTGCTGCACCGCATATGCAACTTAAGATCTTCTCTCTTAGATCTCTTTTCTATCTCTATATTGCACCTCTTACAATATACTCTGCCCTCTCTGTCGATCCCTGCGGATCGTTACATGAATGCTCTATGAGCTAGCTACTGTTTACAGTAAGATACTACAGCTAATAACAAAACCAGAGCTTGGCTTCTACAACTGTCTAATAATCTACAAACAACTAACAACAGAACGAACCAACCAACCGACCCACTAACCAACCCTTTTACAGTACAAAATATATCCCTTTATAGGCGGCCCGAAGGTCTCGCCATTACAGCACTGTGGGCCTGTCCCAACAGTAACCCAAACCCTAACTAGTGACAGTCGGCGTATCTGTACTTTGAGGTAGCCGCTATCCGTCACACCATAGCTCTCTACGGTCTTCCATGCTTCCCAGCGCTAATCATGGGTACTATGCACCGCTTCCCTTCACCACAGCTTCCTGCAGTCTTCCATGCTTCCCAGCGCTGACCATGGGTACCGGCATTGCTTCCGTTTCTCTGTCCTTCATCTTCAATGCCTCGGCCTCATTGCTCCTTTTCCTTTATGAGGGTAGCTGAGCCCTCCTGTCTTCCGCCACTGCCTTCAATGCAGTGGTTGAGCTCTCTCTTCTCGGCCGCTCAGGTACTGTCGTCTTCCTTGACTTCTCTGCCTTCTACGTCATGGGTTCAGGCTCTGCTCTGTAGCTAGAAACCTGCTATAGTGTCATAGCTCTACCTCTTATATCTCCGCCAAAACTGTCTATCCGTCAAAATAGCAGCTTCTTCTGTAGCTGCGGGACCCTACTCCAACACTATGATCAAATTTTAATTTCAAGAAATTTGTCAAAAGTGAAACTTCGTCATGCGGTTTCGCTAAGAATGGGGTTACAAGGGGTGAAAATAGCTCAAAACGTCATGAAAGTTGGAGTGTATGGTTATCTATCAAATAGGCATCCAAATCTATGATCAAATTTAAATCTGAGAGATTAGTCAGAAGTGAAACTTCGTCGTTCATTTTTGCTAGAGTTGGGCTCGAAGGGGTCCAAATAGCTCGGATCATTGCAAAATTTGGCGTGCACATTTTTATATGAAATGGGCATCCAAATCTATGATCAAATTTCAACTCCAAGAATTTGGTCAAAAGTGAAAATCCGTCATTCGATTTCGCTAAGTTTTGGCTTAAAGGAGGGGAAAATGGCTTTGAGAAATTGGAAACAAATACAACCTTTTAGGGCTTGGTTTCACCAAGTTTGCCTAAGGTCCAAAATAGTTCGAAATCCCCTGAAAGTTTGTATGCATTGTTATCTCTCAAATGGGTACCTAAATTCTCTTTCAAATTAAAATTACAAGAAAGCCAAAAAAATAACATCTCTTATACCTTTACTTGACAAACCTTGAATAACGACCAAAATAGCTCCGAACATCATGAAAGTTAGCATGCACTCTTATCTACCAAATGCGCCGATAAATATACGATTAAATTTTAATTTTGAGAAATTAGTCAAAAGTGAAACTTCATTGTGCGGTTTTGCTAAGGTTGTGCTTAAAGGGGGTGAAAATATTTTGGAATGTCTCAAAAGTTTGCATGCACGCTTGTTCATCTAAGAAACTGCTCGAAAGTGAAACTCTGTCGTGTTGTTTCGACAGGGTTGGGCTTAAAGGGGGTCAAAATAGCTCGAAACGTCGCGAAAGTTGGTGTGCATGCTTGTCTATCCAATATGCATCTAAACATATGATCAGGTTTCAATTCTGAGAATTTCATCAAATCTGAGACTACATCATGCAGTTTTGTTATGGTTTGGCTTAAAGATGTTGAAAATAGCTCTGAGCATCGTGAAAGTTAGCATGCACTCTTATTTTCCAAATGTGCATTTAAATCTATGATTAAATTTTAATTCTAAGAAATTGGTTAAAAGTGAAACTCCATCGTCCATGTTTTTATGTGTTCCTCTTAAATGGGTATCTAAATCTACTTTTAAAATTGATTTCTAAGAAATTGGAAAAAAGTGCAACCTTTTAGGCCTTGGTTTGACTAAGTTTGACCAAGGTCCAAAGTAGCTCGAAATCCCCCGAAAGTGTGTATGCATGGTTATCTCTCAAATGGGTACCTAAATTCTCTTTCAAAGTTCACTTAGAAGAAAGTCGAAAAAATAGCATCTCTTAGACCTTTGCTTGACGCACCTTGAATAATGACCAAAATAAATTCGAACATCATGGAAATTGGTGTACACTGTTATCTACCAAATGCTAAGATAAATCTACAATCAAATTTTAATTCTGGGAAATTAGTCAAAAGTGAAACTCTGTTGTATGGTTTTCCTGAGGTTGGGATTTAAAGGGGTGAAATATTTTGGAACGTCTCGAATTTTCGCATGCACGCTTATCTATCAAATGGACATTCAAATCTATGATCAAATTTCAATTATAAGAAACTGCTCAAAAGTGAAACTTCGTCATGCGTTTTCGCTAGGGTTGGGCTTAAAGGTGGTCAAAATAGCTTGGAACGTTGCAAAAGTTGGTGTGCATTCTTGTTTATCTAATGGGCATCCAAATCTATGATCAAGTTTCAATTCTTAGAAGTTGGTCAAAAGCGAAACTCCATCGTGCAGTTTTGTTAGAGTTTGGCTTAAAGGAGTCGAAAATAACTCTGAACATCATGAAAGTTGGAGTGCACTCTTATCTTGCAAATGCACATCTAAATCTATGATCAAATTTTAATTCCAAGATTTTTGTCAAGAGTGAAACTCCGTCATGTGGTTTCACTAGGATTGGGGTTATAGGGGGTGAAAATAGCTCAAAACGTAGTGAAAGTTGGAGTGCACAGTTATCTGTCAAACAGGCATCCAAATCTATGATCAAATTTCAATTCTGAGAAATTAGTCAGAAGTGAAACTCCACCTTTCATTTTCACTAGATTTGGTCTCGAAGGAGTCCAAATAGCTCGGACCATTGCACAAGTTGGCATGCACATTTTTATATCAAACGGGCATTCAAATCTATGATCAAATTTCATCTCCAAGAATTTGGTCACAAGTGAAACTCTATCATTTGATTTCATTTAAAGGAGGGGAAAATGGCTTTGAGAAATTCGAAACAAATACAACCTTTTAGGGCTTGGTTTCACCAAGTTTGCTGAAGGTCCAAAATAGCTCGAAATCCCCTGAAAGTTTGTATGCATGGTTATCTCTCAAAAGGGTACCTAAATTCTCTTTCAAATTTAAATTATAAGAAAGCCGAAAAAATAACATCTCTTAGAGCTTTGCTTGACCAACCTTGAATAACAACCAAAATAGCTCCGAACATCATGAAAGTTAGAATGCACTCTTATCTACCAAATGCGTCGATAAATCTATGATTAAATTTTAATTTTGAGAAATTAGTCAAACATGAAACTTTGTTGTGCTGTTTTTCTAAGGTTGGGCTTAAAGGGGGTGAAAATCTTTTGTAATGTCTCAAAAGTTTGCATGCACGCTTGCTCATCAAATGGGCATCCAAATTTATGATCAAATTTAAATTCTAAGAAACTGCTCGAAAGTGAAACTCCGTCATGTGGTTTCGACAGGGTTGGGCTTAAAGGGGGGCAAAATAGCTCGAAACGTCACGAAAAATGGTGTGCATGCTTGTCTATCCAATATGAATCCAAAGATATGATCAGGTTTCAATTATGAGAAATTGCTCAAAGCTGAGACTGCATCGTGCAGTTTTGTTAGGGTTTTCCTTAAAGATGGTGAAAATAGCTCTCAACATTGTGAAAGTTGGCATGCACTCTTATTTTCCAAATGTGCATTTAAATCTATCATTAAATTTTAATTCCAAGAAATTGGTTAAAAGTGAAACTCCGTCGTGCACATTTTTATGTGTGCCTCTCAAATGGGTATCTAAATCTACTTTTAAATTTGATTTGTAAGAAATTGGGAAAAAGTGCAACCTTTTAGGCCTTGGTTTGACCAAGTTTTACCAAGGTCAAAAATATCCCAAAATCCCCTGAAAGTGTGTATGCATGGTTATCTCTCAAATGGGTACCTAAATTCTCTTTCAAATTTCACTTACAAGAAAGTCGAAAAAATAGCATCTCTTAGACCTTTGCTTGACCAACCTTGAATAATGACCAAAATAACTTTGAACATCGTGGAAGTTGGTGTGCACTATTATCTACCAAATGCTAATATAAATCTACGATCAAATTTTAATTCTAAGAAATTAGTCAAAAGTGAAACTATGTTGAATGGTTTTGCTGAGGTTGGGATTAAATGGGGTGAAATATTTTGGAATGTTTCGAAATTTTACATGCACGCTTGTCTATCAAATGGACATTCAAATCTATGATCAGATTTCAATTGTAAGAAACTGCTCAAAAGTGAAACTTCGTCATGCGTTTTCGCTAGGGTTGGGCTTAAAGGTGGTCAAAATAGCTTGGAACGTTGCAAAATTTGGTGTGCATGCTTGTTTATCTAATGGGCATCCAAATATATGATCAAGTTTCAATTCTTAGAAGTTGGTCAAAAGTGAAACTCCATTGTGCAGTTTTGTTAGGGTTTGGCTTAAAGGAGTCGAAAATAACTCTGAACATCATGAAATTTGGCGTGCACTCTTATCTTCCAAATGCACATCTAAATCTATGACCAAATTTTAATTTTGAGAAATTTGTCAGGAGCAAAACTCCGTCATGCAGTTTCGCTAAGATTGGGGTTACAGGGGGTGAAAATAGCTCAAAACATCATGAAAGTTGGAGTACACGATTATCTATCAAATGGGCATCCAAATATATGATCAAAATTCAATTTTTAGAAATTAGTCAGAAGTGAAACTTCGTCGTTCATTTTCACTAGAGTTGGGATCGAAGGAGTCCAAATAGCTCGGACCATTGCAAAAGTTGACGTGCACATTTTTATATGAAACGGGCATCCAAATCTAGGATCAAATTTCAACTCTAAGAATTTGGTCAAAATTGAAACACCATCATTCGATTTTGCTAAAGTTTTCCTTAAAAGAAAAACTACAAGCTTTTAGCATTTGGTTTGACCAAGTATGAGCAAATTTGAATCCTGAGAAACTGCTCAAAAGTGAAACTCTGTCATGCGGTTTATTTAGGGTTGGGCTTAAAAGGGGTCAAAATAATAGCTCAAAACATTGCAAAATTTGGCGTGCATGATTTTTTATCCAATGGGCATCCAAATCTATAATCAAGTTTCAATACCAAGTAGTACATCAAAGGTGAAACTCGATCGTACAATTTTGTTAGGTTTTGGCTTAAAGGAGTTGAAAATAAATATGAAAATCATGAAAGTTGGTGTGCACGCTTATCATCCAAATGCGCATCAAAAGATATGATCAAATTTTAATTCCGAGAAATTTGTAAAAAGTGAAACTACGTCGTGCGATTTCACAAAGGTTGGTGTTAAAGGTGGTCAAAATAGCTTGGAACGTTGCGAAAGTTGGCATGCATGCTTGTTTATCTAATGGGCATCCAAATCTATGATCAAGTTTCAATTCTTAGAAGTTGGTCAAAAGTGAAACTCCATCATGCAATTTTTGTAAGATTTCTCTTAAAGGAGGGAAAAAGAGCTCTAAACATCACTAAATTTGGCATGCACTCTTATCTACCAAATGGGCATCTAAATCTATGATCATATTTCAATTCTAAGAAATTGGTCAAAAGAGAAACTTTATCGTGCTAATGTTGCACTTAAAGGGAGTGAAATAGGTCAGAACTTTGCAAAAGTGAGCATGTACGCTTGTTTATTTAAATGGGTACCTAAATCCACTTTCAAATTTCACTTCTGAAAAAGTCCACAAAAGTGCATCTTTTCAACTTTTGTTTGACCATCCTTGAATCAGGGCCAAAATAGCTCCAAATCTCATAAAAATAGGTGTCCATGCCTATCTTTGAAATGGGTATCTAAAATCTACTTTAAAATTTGAATTTTCAGACAATGGAAAAAATGCAATGTTTTAGGCCTTGGTTTGACGAAGTTTGACCGATGTCCAAAGTTGCTCGTAATCCCAAAGAAATATACATGTAGGTATTATCTCTCAAATGGGTACCTAAATACAGTTACAAATTTCAATTTCGAGAAAGTCAAGAAAAAGTGCATTTCTTAGAACTTGGTTTATCCAACCTTTTCCAAGTGCTGAAATAACTCGAAATTCACAAAAATATGTGTGCCTCTTAAACGGGTATCTAAATCTACTTTTAAATTTGATTTCTAAGAAATTGGACTTTTAGGCCTTGGTTTGACCAAGTTTGACCAAGATCCAATATAGCTCGAAATCCCCTGAAAGTGTGTATGCATGGTTATCTCTCAAATGGATACCTAAATTCTCTTTCAAATTTCAATTACAAGGAAGTCGGAAAAATAGCATCTCTTAGACCGTTGCTTGACCAACCTTGAATAACGACCAAAATAACTTTGAACATCGTGAAAGTTGGTGTTCACTGTTATCTACCAAATGCTAAGATAAATCTATGATCAAATTTTAATTCTGAGAAATTAGTCAAAAGTGAAACTCTGTTGTATGGTTTTGCTGAGGGTTGCATTAAAGGGGGTGAAATATTTTGGAACGTCTCAAAATTTTGCATGCATGCTTGTCTATCAAATGGGCATTCAAATCTATGATCAAATTTCAATTATAAGAAACTACTCAAAAGTGAAACTTCATCATGCGTTTTCGCTAGGGTTGGGCTTAAAGGTGGTCAAAATAGCTTGGGACATTGAAAAACTTGGCGTGCATGCTTGTTTATCTAATGGGCATCCAAATCTATGATCAAGTTTCAATTCTTAGAAGTTGGTCAAAAGCGAAACTCCATCGTGCGGTTTTATTAGGGTTTGGCTTAAAGGAGTAAAAAATACCTCTAAACATCATGAAAGTTGGTGTGCACTCTTACCTTCCAAATGCGCATCTAAATCTATGATCAAATTTTAATTTTGAGAAATTGGTCAAGATTGAAACTTCGTCATGCGGTTTCGCTAAGATTGGGGTTAAAGGGGGTGAAAAATAGCTCAAAACGTCGCGAAAGTTGGAGTGCACGGTTATCTATCAAATGGGCATCCAATTTGAATTCTGAGAAATTGGTCAGAAGTGAAACTCCGTCGTGGATTTTCACTAGAGTTGGGCTCGAAGGGGTCCAAATAGCTCGAACCATTGCAAAAGTTGGCCTACACGTTTTTATATCAAACAAGCATCTAAATCTATGATCAAATTTCAACTCTAAGAATTTGGTCAAAAGTGAAACTACATCATTCGATTTCGCTAAGCTTTGGCTTAAAGGAGGGGAAAATATCTCTAAACATCACAAAAATTTTCATGCACTCTTATCTAACCAGAAATCTTGGAAAAATAAGTGTGCATGCTTATCTACCAAACGGGAATATCGGCGCTTTTGCTAAGGTTGCACTTAAAGGGAGTGAAAATAGCTCGGATCCTTACGAAATTTGGCGTGTACGCTTGTTTATTGAAATGGGTACCTAAGTCCACTTTCAAATTTCGATTCTGAAAAAGTCGACAAAAGTGCTTATTTACAACCTTGGTTTGACCATCCTTGATTAAGGGCCAAAATAGGTCCAAATATCATAAAAATAGGTGTCAATGCCTATATTTGAAATGGGTATCTAAATCTACTTTAAAATTTGAATTTTGAGAAATTGGAAATAATGCAATGTTTTAGGCCTTGGTTTGCCGAAGTTTGACAGATGTCCAAAACGGATCGCAATCCCCAAAAAATATACATGTATGCTTTATCTATGAAATGGATACCTAAATACAGTTTCAAATTTCAATTTCAAGAAAGTAAAGAAAAATGCATTTCCTAGAGCTTCATTTAACCAACCTTAACTAAGGGCTGAAATAACCCGAAATCTCATAGAAATATGTGTGCATGCTTAGCTTTTAAATGGGTATCTAAATATACCTTTACATTTGATTTCTAAGCAATTGGAAAAAAGTGCAAGATTTTAGGCCTAGGTTTGACCAAGTTTGACTAAGGACCAAAATAGCTCGAAATCCCCTCACAGTTTGTATGCATGGTTATCTCTCAAATGGGTATCTACATTCTCTTTCAAATTTCAATTATGAGAAAGTTGAAAAAATATGATCTCTTAGACCTTTGCTTGTCCATCCTTGAATAACGACCAAAATAGCTCTGAACATCATGAAAGTTAGCATGCACTCTTATCTACGAAATGCACAAATAAATCTACGATCAAATTTTAATTCTGAGAAATTGGTCAAAAGTGAAACTCCCTTGTGTTTTTTTGCTAAGGTTGGGCTTAAAGCGGGTGAAAATATTTCGCAACATCATGAAATTTCATGTCCAATCTTGTCTATCAAATGGAAATCCAAATATATGAGCAAATTTCAATTCTGAGAAACTGCTCAAAAGTGAAACTGTGTCGTGCGATTTCACTAGGGTTGGGCATAAAAGGGGTCAAAATAATAGCTCGAAACGTTGCAAAATTTGGCATGCATGATTGTTTATCCAATGGGCATCCAAATCTATGATCAAGTTTACATTCTAAAAAGTACGTCAAAAGTGAACCTCCATGGTACGGATTTGTTAGGGTTTGGCTTAAAGGAGCTGAAAATAACTCTGAACATCGTGAAAGTTGGCATGCAAACTTATCATCCAAATGCACATAAAAAGATATGATCAAATTTTAATTCCGATAAATTTGTAAAAATGAAACTTCGTCGTGCGGTTTCGCAAAGTTTGGGGTTAAAGGGGATGAAAATAGCTCGAAACGTCGCAAAAGTTGGAGTGCAAGCTTGTCTATCAAATGGGCATCCAAATCTATGATCAAATTTCAATTGCGAGAAAATAGTCAAAAGTGAAACTTCGTCGTGCATTTTCGCTACAGTTTGGCTTAAAGCGGGTCCAAATAGCTCGAAACATTACAAAATTTGTCGTGCATGCTCGTATATCAAACGGGCATCCAAATTTATGATCAAATTTCAATTCTGGGAATTTGTTCAAACGTGAAACTCCGTCATGCAGTTTTGCTAAGGTTTGGGTTAAAGGAGCGAAAAATAGCTCTAAACATCACTAAATTTGGCATGCACTCTTATCTTCCAAATAAGCATTTAAAACTAGATTAAATTTTAATTCCAAGAAATTGTTTAAAAGTGAAACTTCGTTGTGTGGTTTCGCCAAGGTTGGGGTTAAAGGGGTGAAAATAGCTCGTTGTGTCACGAAAGTTGGAGTGCACACTTCTCTATCAAATCGGCATCCAAATCTATGATCAAATTTCAATTCCGAGAAATTGGTCAGAAGTGAAACTCCATCGTGCATTTTCTCTAGAGTTGGGCTCATAGGGGTCGAAATAGCTCAAAAAATTGCAAAAGTTGGCATGCACGCTTTTATATCAAATGGGCATCCAAATCTATGTTCAAATTTCAATTCTAAGAATTTGGTCAAAAGTGAAACTCCATCGTTTGATTTCGCTAAGATTTCGCTTAAAAGAGGGGAAAATAGCTCTGAACATCATGGAATTTTTCATGCACTCTTATCTAACTAGAAATCTCACAAACATATGTCTTCATATTATCTTCCAAAGGGAGTGAAAATAGCTCAGAAAGTTACGAAAGTTGGGGTGTAAGCTTGTTTACTGAAATGGGTACCTAAATCCACTTTCAAATTTCAATTTTGAAAAAGTCGACAAAAGTGCATATTTTCAACCTTGGTTTGACCATCCTTGATTAAGTGCAAAAATAGCTCCAAATCTCATAAAAATAGGTGTCAATGACCATCCTTGGCATGAATGATTGTTTATTCAATGGGCATCCAAATCTATGATCAAGTTTCCATTCTAAGAAGTATGTCAAAAGTGAAACTCCATCGTACAGTTTTGTTAGGGTTTGGCTTAAAGGATCTGAAAATAACTCTGAACATTTGAAAGTTGGCGTGCACACTTATCATCCAAATGCGCATCAAAAGATATGATTAAATTTTAATTTCAACAAATTTGTAAAAAGTGAAACTCCGTCGTACGGTTTCGCAAAGGTTGGGGTTAAAGGGGGTGAAAATAGCTCGAAACGTCGCGAAAGTTGGAGTGCACGCTTGTCTATCAAATGGACATCCAAATCTATGATCAAATTTTCATTGCGAGAAAATTGTCAAAATTGAAACTTCGTCGTGATTTTTCGCTAGATTTTGGCTTAAAACGGGTCCAAATAGCTCGAAACATTGCATAATTTGGCGTGCATGCTTGCATATCAAATGGGCATCCAAATCTATGATCAAATTTCAATTCTGGGAATTTGGTCAAAAGTGAAACTCCGTCATGCGGTTTCACTTAAAGGAGGAAAAAAGAGCTCTGAACATCACTAAATTTGGCATGCACTCTTATCTACCAAATGGGCATCTAAATCTATAATCATATTTCAATTCCAAGAAATTGGTCAAAAGAGAAACTTTATCGTGCTAAGGTTGCACTTAAAGGGAGTGAAATAGCTTGGAAGGTCGTGAACGTTAGCATGTACGCTTGTTTATTGAAATGGGTACCTAAATCCACTTTTAAATTTCACTTTTGAAAAAGTCAACAAAAGTGCATCTTTTCAACTTTTGTTTGACCATCCTTAAATGAGGGCCAAAATAGCTCCAAATCTCATAAAAATAGGTGTCCATGCCTATCTTTGAAATGGATATCTAAATCTACTTTAAAATTTGAATTTTCAGAAAATGGAGAAAATGCAACGTTTTAGGCCTTGGTTTGATGAACTTTGACCGAGGTCCAAAATGGCTTGCAATCCCAAAAAACTCTACATGTAGGGATTATCTCTCAAATGGGTACCTAAATAGAGTTTTAAATTTCATTTTTGAGAAAGTCAAGAAAAGTGCATTTCTTAGAACTGGGTTTAACCAACCTTAACTAAGAGCCGAAATAACTCGAAATTCGCAAAAATATGTGTGCCTCTTAAATGGGTATCTAAATCTACTTTTAAATTTTATTTCTAGGAAATTGGACTTTTAGGCCTTGGTTCGACCAAGTTTGACCAAGGTCTAGAATAGCTCGAAATCCCCTGAAAGTGTGCATGCATGGTCATCTCTCCAATGGGTAGCTAAATTCTCTTTCAAATTTCAATTACAAGAAAGTCAGAAAAATAGCATCTCTTAGACCTTTTCTTTACCAACCTTGAATACGACCAAAATAACTTCAAAAATCGTGAAAGTTAGTGTGCACTGTTATCTACCAAATGCTAAGATAAATCTACGATCAAATTTTAATTCAGAGAAATTAGTCAAAAGTGAAAATCTGTTGTATGGTTTTGCTGAGGTTGGGATTAAAGGGGGTGAAATATTTTGGAACGTCTCGAAATTTTGCATGCACACTTGTCTATCAAATGGGAATTCAAATCTATGATCAAATTTCAATTATAATAAACTGCTCAAAAGTGAAACTTCGTCATGCGTTTTTGCTAGGATTGGGCTTAAAGGTGGTCAAAATAGCTTGGAACATTGCGAAAGTTGGCGTGCATGCTTCTTTATCTCATGGGCATCCAAATATATGATAAAGTTTCAATTCTTAGAAGTTGGTCCAAATGGAAACTCCATCGTGTGGTTTTGTTAGGGTTTGGCTTAAAGGAGTTGAAAATAACTCTGAACATCATGAAAGTTGGTGTGCACTCTTATCTTCCAAATGCACATCTAAATCTCTGATCAAATTTTAATTCTGAGAAATTGGTCAAGTGAAAATTCATCATGCGGTTTCTCTGAGATTGGGGTTAAAGGGGGTGAAAATAGCTCAAAACTTCGTGAAAGTTAGAGTGCATGGTTATCTATCAAATGGGCATCCAAATCTATGATCAAATTTCAATTCTGAGAAATTGGTCAGAATTGAAACTCCGTCGTGCATTTTCACTAGAGTTGGGCTCAAAGGGGTCCAAATATATCGGACCATTGCAATAGTTGGCATGCACATTTTTATATCAAATGGGGTTGCAAATATTTTGGAATGTCTCAAAAGTTTGCATGCATGCTTGTTCATCAAATGGGCATCCAAATTTATGATCAAATTTAAATTCTAAGAAACTGCTCAAAAGTGAAACTTCGTCGTGTGGTTTCGACAGGGTTGGGCTTAAAGGAGGTCAAAATAGCTCGAAACGTCACGAAAGTTGGCATGCATGATTTTCTATCCAATATGCATCCAAACCTATGATCAGGTTTCATTCTGAGAATTTTGTCAAAGCTGAGACTCGATCATGCAGTTTTGTTAGGGTTTGGCTTAAAGCTGCCGAAAATAGCTCTGAACATCATGAAAGTTGGCATGTACTCTTATCTTCCAAATGTGCATTTAAATCTATGATTAAATTTTAATTCCAAGAAATTGTTCAAAAGTGAAACTCCGTTGTGCAGTTTCACCAAGGTTGGGGTTAAAGGGAGTGAAAATAGCTCATTGTGTCGCGAAAGTTGGAGTGCACACTTCTCTATCAAATGGGCATCCAAATCTGTGATCAAATTTCAATTCCAAGAAATTGGTCAGAAGTGAAACTTCGTTGTGCATTTTCACTAGAGTTGGGCTCAAAGGGGTCCAAATAGCTCGGACCATTGCAAAAGTTGGCGTGCACATTTTTATAGCAAACGAGCATCCAAATCTATGATCAAATTTCAACTCCGGGAATTTGGTCAAAAGTGAAATTCCATCATTCAATTTTGCTAAAGTTTGGCTTAAAAGAGGGGAAAATGGCTTTGAGAAATTGGAAATATTTTGGAACGTCTCGAAATTTCACGTGCACGCTTGTCTATAAAATGGGCATTCAAATCTACAATCAAATTTAAATTATATGGAACTGCTCAAAAGTAAAACTTCGTCACACTTTTTCGCTAGGGTTGGGATTAAAGGTGGTCAAAATTCCTTAGAACGTTGTGAAAGTTGGTGTGCATACTTGTTTATCTAATGGGCATCCGAATCTATGATCAAGTTTCAATTCTTAGAAGTTGGTCAAAAGAGAAACTCCATTGTGCGGTCTTGTTAGGGTTTGGCTTAAAGGAGTCGAAAATAACTCTGAAAATTATGAAACTTGGCGCGCACTCTTATGTTCCAAATGCACATCTAAATCTATGATCAAATTTTAATTCCAATAAATTTTTCAAGAGTGAAACTCTGTCATGCGATTTCGCTAAGATTGGGGTTACAAGTGGTGAAAATAGCTCAAAACGTTGAGAAATTTGGAGTGCACGGCTATCTATCAAATGGGCATCCAAATATATGATCAAATTTCAATTCTGAGAGATTAGTTAGAAGTGAAACTCCATCGTTCATTTTTGATAGAGTTGGGCTCGAAGGGGTCCAAATAGCTCAGACCATTGCAAAAGTTGGCGTGCATGTTTTTATATCAAACAGGAATCTAAATCTATGATCAAATTTCAACTCCGACAATTTGGTCAAAAGTGAAACTCTGACATTCAATTTCGCTAAGGTTTGGCTTAAAGGAGGGGAAAATGGCTTTGAGAAATTGGAAACAAATGCAACGTTTTAGGGCTTGGTTTCACCAAGTTTGCCTAAGGTCCAAAATAACTCAAAATCCCCTGAAAGTTTGTATGCATGGTTATCTCTCAAATGGGTACCTAAATTCTCTTTCAAATTTCAATTACAAGAAAGCCTAAAAAATAACATCTCTTAGACCTTTACTTGTCCAACCTTGAATAACGACCAAAATAGCTCCGAACATCATGAAAGTTACATGCACTCTTATCTACCAAATGCAGCGATAAATCTACGATTAACTTTTAATTTTAAGAAATTAGTCAAACGTGAAACTCCGTTGTATGGTTTTGCTAAGCTTGGGCTTAAAGGGGGTGAAAATATTTTGTAATGTCTCAAAATTTTGCATGCACGCTTGTTCATCAAATGGGAATACAAATTTATGATCATATTTAAATTCTAAGAAACTGCTCAAAAGTGAAACTCCGTCGTGGGGTTTCAAAAGAATTGGGCTTAAAGGGGGTCAAAATAGCTTGGAACGTCGCGAAAGCTGGTGTGCATGCTTGTCTATCCAATATGCATCCAAACCTATGATCAAGTTTCAATTCTAAGAATTTGTTCAAAGATGAGACTCCATATTCCAGTTTTGTTAGGGTTTGGCTTAAAGATGCCAAAAATATCTCTCAACATCATCAAAGTTGGCATGCACTCTTATCTTCCAAATGCGCATTTAAATCTATGATTAAATATTAATTCCAAGAAATTGGTTAAAAGTGAAACTCTGTTGTGCGGTTTCGCAAAGGTTGGGGTTAAAGGGGGTGAAAATATCTTGGAGTTTCGCAAAATTTGGAGTGCACGCTTCTCTATCAAATGGGAATCCAAATCCATGATCAAATTTCAATTCCAAGAAATTGGTTAGAAGTGAAACTCTGTCGTACATTTTCGCTAGAGTTTGGCTCAAAGGGGTCCAAATAGCTCGAAGGAGCGGAAAAGAGCTCTAAACATCACTAAATTTGGCATGCGCTCTTATCTACAAAATGGGCATCTAAATCTATGATCATATTTCAAATCTAAAAAATTGGTCAAAAGAGAAAATTTATCGTGCGCTTTCGCTAAGGTTGCACTTAAAGGGAGTGAAATAGCTGGGAATGTCACGAAAGTTAGCGTGTATGCTTGTTTATTGAAATGGGTACCTAAATCCACTTTCAAATTTCACTTTTGAAAAAGTCAACAAAAGTGCATCTTTTCAACTTTTGTTTGAGCATCCTTGAATGAGTGCCAAAATAGCTCCAAATCTCATAAAAATAGGTCCATGCCTATCTTTGAAATGGGTATCTAAATCTACTTTAAAATTTGAATTTTCAGAAAATGGGAAAAATGCAACGTTTTAGGCCTTGGTTTGACGAAGTTTGACCGAGGTCCAAAATGGCTCGCAATCCAAAAAAAATCTACATGTAGGGATTCTCTCTCAAATGGGTACCTAAATACAATTTAAAATTTCAATTTCGAGAAAGTTAAGAAAAGTGCATTTCTTAGAACTTGGTTTGACCAACCTTAACTAAGTGCCAAAATAACTCTAAATTTGCAAAAATATGTGTGCCTCTTAAATGGGTATCAAAATCTACTTTTAAATTTGATTTCTAAGAAATTGGAAAAAAGTGCAACCTTTTAGGCCTTAGTTTGACCAAGTTTGACCGAGGTCCAAAATAGCCCAAAATCTCCTGAAAGTGTGTATGCATGGTTATCTCTCAAATGAGTACCTAAATTCTCTTTCAAATTTCAATTACAAGAAAGTCGGAAAAATAGCATCTCTTAGACCTTTGCTTGACCAACCTTGAATAACGACCAAAATAACTTCGAGCATCGTGAAAGTTGGTGTGCACTGTTATCTACCAAATGCTAAGATAAATCTACGATCAAATTTTAGTAAAGAGAAATTAGTCTAAAGTTAAACTCTGTTGTATCGTTTTGCTAAGGTTGGGATTGAACAGGGTGAAATATTTTGGAACGTCTCGAAATTTCGCGTGCACGCTTATCTATCAAATGGGCATTCAATTCTATGATTAAATTTCAATTATAAGAAACTGCTCAAAAGTGAAACTTCGTCATACGTTTTCGCTATGGTTGGGCTTAAAGGTGGTCAAAATAGCTTGGAACGTTGCAAAAGTTGGCGTGCATGCTTGTTTATCTAATGGGAAAGTTAGCATGCATGCTTATTTATCTACTGGGCATCGAAATCTATGATCAAGTTTCAATTCTTGTTTATCAACTGGGCATCCAAAGCTAAGACTCCATCGTGCAGTTCTGTTAGGGTTTGGCTTAAAGATGCCATAAATAGCTCTCAACATCGTGAAAGTTGGCATGCACTCTTACCTTCCAAATGCGCATTTAAATCTATGATTAAATTTTAATTCCAAGAAATTAGTTAAAAGTGAAACTCCATTGTGCGATTTCACCAAGGTTGGGGTTAAAAGGGGTGAAAATAGCTCGGAGTGTCACAAAATTTGGAGTGCACGCTTCTCTATCAAATGGGCATCCAAATCTATGATAAAATTTCAATTCCAAGAAATTGGTGGGAAGTGAAAATCTGTCATGCATTTTCACTAGAGTTGGGCTTAAAGGGGTCCAAATAGCTTGGAACATTGCAAAAGTTGGCGTGCACGTTTTTATATCAAACGGGCATCCAAATCTATGATCAAATTTCAACTCCGAGAATTTGGTCAAAAGTGAAACACCATCATTCTATTTCGCTAAGGTTTGGATTAAAGGAGGGGAAAATAGCTCTAAACATCATGAAATTTCTCATGCACTCTTATCTAACTAGAAATCTCGCAAAAATATGTGTGCACTCCTATCTACCAGATGAGCATATCGGTGCTTTCACTAAGGTTGCACTTAAAGGGAGTGAAAATAGATCGAAACGTTACGAAAGTTGGCATGTATCTCTCAAATTGGTCAGAAGTGAAACTCTGTCGTGCATTTTCACTAGAATTGGGCTCGAAGGGGTCCAGATAGCTTAGACCATTGCAAAAGTTGGCATGCATGTTTTTATATCAAACGAGCATCCAAATCTATGATCAAATTTCAACTCCGAGAATTTGGTCAAAAGTGAAACTCCATCATTCGATTTTGCCACAGTTTGGCATAAAGGAGGGGAAAATGGCTGAGAAATTGGAAACAAATGCAACCTTTTAGGCCTTGGTTTCACAAATTTTGCCTAAGGTCCAAAATAGCTCTAAATCCCCTGAAAGTTTGTATGCATGGTTATCTCTCAAATGGTTACCTAAGTTCTCTTTTAAATTTCAATTACAAGAAAGCCAAAAAATTAACATCTCTTAGACCTTTACTTGACCAACCTTGAATAATGACCAAAACAGCTCCGAACATCATGAAAGTTAGCATGCTCTCTTATCTACCAAATGAACCGATAAATCTAGGATTAAATTTTAATTTTGAGAAATTAGTCAAACATGAAACTCCGTTGTGCAGCTTTTCTAAGGTTGGGCTTAAAGCCGGTGAAAATATTTCGCAACGTCGTGAAATTTCATGTGTAATCTTGTCTATCAAATGGACATCCAAATCTATGAGCAAATTTTAATTTTGAGAAACTGCTCGAAAGTGAAACTCTATCGTGCGGTTTCACTAGGGTTGGGCTTAAAATGGGTCAAAATAATAGCTCGAAATGTTGCAAAATTTGGCGTCCATGATTATTTATCCAGTGGGAATCCAAATTTATGATCAAGTTTCCATTCTAATAAGTACGTCAAAAGTGAACCTCCATCGTACAGTTTTGTTAGGGTTTGCCTTAAATGAGCTGAAAATAACTATGAAAAAAGTGAAAGTTGGCGTGCACACTTAGCATCCAAATGCACATCAAAAGATATGATCAAATTTTAATTCCGATAAATTTGTAAAAAGTGAAACTCCATCGTGTGGTTTCACAAAGGTTGGGGTTAACGGGGGTGAAAATACCTCGCAACGAAATGAAAGTTGGAGTGCATGCTTGTCTAACAAATGGGCATCCAAATATATGATCAAATTTCAATTGCGAGAAAATTGTCAAAAGTGAAACTTCATCGTGCATTTTCGCTATAGTTTTGCTTAAAGCGGGTCCAAATAGCTTGAAACATTACAAAATTTGCCATGCACGCTTGTATATCAAACGGGTATCCAAATCTATGATCAAATTTCAATTCTGAGAATTTGTTCAAAAGTGAAACTCCGTCGTGCTGTTTCACTAAGGTTTAGCTTAAAGGAGGGAAAAAGAGCTCTGAGCATCACTAAATTTGGCATGCACTCTTATCTACCAAATGGGCATCTAAATATATGATGATATTTCAATTCTAAGAAATTGGTCAAACGAGAAACTTTATCGTGCGCTTTCGCTAAGGTTGCACTTAAAGGGAGTGAAATAGCTCGGAACGTCACGAAAGTTAGTGTGTACACTTGTTTATTGAAATGGGTACCTAAATCCACTTTCAAATTTCACTTTTGAAAAAGTCAACAAAAGTGCATCTTTTCAACTTTTGTTTGACCATCCTTGAATGAGGGCCAAAATAGCTCCAAATCTCATAAAAATAGGTGTCCATGCCTATCTTTGAAATGGGTATCTAAATCTACTTTAAAATTTGAATTTTCAAAAAATGGAAAAAATGCAACATTTTAGGCCTTGGTTTGACGAAGTTTGACCAAGGTCCAAAATGGATCGCAATCCCAAAAAAATGTACATGTAGGGATTATCTCTCAAATGGGTACCTAAATACAGTTTCAAATTTCAATTTCAATAAAGTCAAGAAAAGTGCATTTCTTAGAACCTGGTTTTACCAACCTTGACTAAGTGCCGAAATGGGTATCTAAATCTACTTTTAAATTTGATTTCTAAGAAATTGGACTTTTAGGCCTTGATTTGACCAAGTTTGACGAAGGTCCAAAATAGCTCAAAATCCCCTAAAAGTGTGTATGCATGGTTATCTCTCAAATGGGTACCTAAATTCTCTTTAAAATTTCGATTACAAGGAAGTTGAAAAAATAGCATCTCTTAGACGTTTGCTTGACAAACCTTAAATAATGACCAAAATAACCTCGAACATCGTGAAATTTGGTGTGCACTGGTATCTACCAAATGCTAAGATAAATCTACGATCAAATTTTAATTCAGGGAAATTAGTCAAAAGTGAAACTTTGTTGTATGGTTTTGCTGAGGTTGGGATTAAACGGGTGAAATATTTTGGAACATCTCGAAATTTCGTGTGTACGCTTGTCTATCAAATGGGAATTCAATTCTATGATCAAATTTCAATTATAAGAAACTGCTCAAAAGAGAAACTTCGTCATGCATTTTCACTAGGGTTGGGCTTAAAGGTGGTCAAAATAGCTTGGAACGTTGTGAAAGTTCGCATGCATGCTTATTTATCTAATGGGCATCCAAATCTATCATCAAGTTTCAACTCTTAGAAGTTGGTCAAAAGCGAAACTCCATCATGCGGTTTTGTTAGGGTTTGGCTTAAAGGATTCGAAGATAACTCTGAAGATCATGAAAGTTGGTGTGCACTGTTATATTCCAAATGCATGTATAAATCTATGATCGAATTTCAATTCTAAGAAACTTCTCAAAAGTGAAACTCTGTCGTGCGGTTTCACCAGGTTTGGGCTTAAAAGGGGTCAAAATAATAGCTCAGAACATTGCAAAATTTGTCGTGCATGATTGTTTATCCAATCGGCATCCAAATCTATGATCAAGTTTCCATTCTAATAAGTACATCAAAAGAACCTCCATGGTACAATTTTGTTAGATTTTGGCTTAAAGGTGCTAAAAATAACTCTGAACATCATTAAAGTTGGCGTGCACACTTATCATCCAAATGCACATCAAAATATATGATGAAATTTTAATTTCGATAAATTTGTAAAAAGTGAAACTCCATCGTGTGATTTCGCAAAGGTTGGGGTTAAAGGGAATGAAAATAGCTCGAAATGTCGTGAAAGTTGGAGTGCACGCTTGTCTATCAAATGGGTAGCCAAATCTATGATCAAGTTTCCATTTTAAGAAGTACGTCAAAAGTGAACCTCCATCATACAATTTTGTTAGGGTTTGGCTTAAAGGAGCTGAAAATAACTCTGAACATCATGAAATTTGGCATGCACACTTATCATCCATATGTGCATCAAAAGATATGATTAAATTTTAATTCCGATAAATTTGTAAAAAGTGAAGCTCCGTCGTGCGGTTTTGCAAAGGTTGGGGTTAATGGGGGTGAAAATAGCTTGCAACGTCATGAAAGTTGGACTGCATGCTTGTCTATTAAATGGGCATCCAAATCTATGATCAAATTTCAATTGCGAGAAAATCGTCAAAAGTGAAACTTCGTCGTGCATTTTTGCTATAGTTCGGCTTAAAGCGGGTCCAAATAGCTCGAAACATTACAAAATTTGGCTTGCACTCTTGTATATAAAACGAGTATCCAAATCTATGATCAAATTTCAATTCTGGAAATTTGGTAAAAAGTGAAACTCCGTTGTGCGGTTTCGCTAAGGTTTAGCTTAAAGGAGGGAAAAAGAGCTCTGAACATCACTAAATTTGGCATGCACTCTTATCTACCAAATGGGCATCTAAATATATGATGATATTTCAATTCTAAGAAACTGGTCAAACGAGAAACTTTATCGTGCGCTTTCACTAAGGTTGCACTTAAAGGGAGTGAAATTGCTTGGAACGTCGTGAAAGTTAGTGTGTACACTTGTTTATTGAAATGGGTACCTAAATCCACTTTCAAATTTCACTTCTAAAAAAGTCAACAAAAGTGCATCTTTTGAACTTTTGTTTGAACATCCTTGAATGAGGGCCAAGATAGCTCCAAATCTCATAAAAATAGGTGTCCATGCCTATCTTTGAAATGGATATCTAAATCTACTTTAAAATTTGAATTTTCAGAAAATGAGAAAAATGCAATGTTTTAGGCCTTGGCTTGACGAAGCTTGACCGAGGTCCAAAATGGATCATAATCCCAAAAAAATCTACATTTAGGGATTATCTCTCAAATGGGTACCTAAATATAGTTTCAAATTTCAATTTCAATAAAGTCAAGAAAAGTGCATTTCTTAGAACCTGGTTTGACCAACCTTGACAAAGTGCTGAAATGAGTATCTAAATCTACTTTTAAATTTGATTTCTAAGAAATTGGACTTTTAGGCCTTGGTTTGACCAAGTTTGACCAAGGTCCAAAATAACTTGAAATCCCCTGAAAGTGTTTATGCATGGTTATCTCTCAAATGGGTACCTAAATTCTCTTTAAAATTTCAATTACAAGAAAGTTGAAAAAATAGCATCGCTTAGACCTTTGCTTCACCAACCTTAAATAATGACCAAAATAACTTCAAACATCGTGAAAGTTGGTGTGCACTAGTATCTACCAAATGCTAAGATAAATCTATGATCAAATTTTAATTATGAGAAATCAGTCAAAACTAAAACTCTGTTGTATGGTTTTACTGAGGTTGGGATGAAAGGGGTGAAATATTTTGGAACGTCTCGAAATTTTGCATGTACCCTTGTCTATCAAATAACCATTCAAATATATGATCAAATTTCAATTATAAGAAACTACTCAAAAATGAAACTTCGTCATGCATTTTCGCTAGGGTTGGGCTTAAAGGTGGTCAAAATAGCTTGTAACATTGCAAAAGTTCGCGTGCGTGCTTGTTTATCTAATTGGCATTCAAATCTATGATCAAGTTTCAATTCTTAGAAGTTGGTCAAAAGCGAAACTCCATCTTGCGGTTTTGTTAGGGTTTGGCTTAAAGGAGTCGAAAATAACTCTGAACATCATGAAAGTTTGCGTGCACTCTTATCTTCCAAATGCACATCTAAATCTATGATCAAATTTCAATTCTGAGAAACTGTTCAGAAGTGAAACTCTGTCGTGTGGTTTCACTAGGGTTGGGCTTAAAAGGGGTCAAAATAGTAGCACGAAACGTTGCAAAATTTGGTGTGCATGATTGTTTATCCAATGGGCATCCAAATCTATGGTCAAGTTTCCATTCTAATAAGTACGTCAAAAGTGAACCTCCATGGTACAGTCTTATTAGAGTTTGGCTTAAAGGAGCTGAAAATAAGTATGAACATCGTCAAAGTCGACGTGCACACTTATCATCCAAATGCACATCAAAAGATATGATTAAATTTTAATTCCGATAAATTTGTAAAAAGTGAAACTCTGTCATGCGATTTCACAAAGGTTGGGGTTAAAGGGAGTGAAAATAGCTCGAAATGACGTGAAAGTTGGAGTGCACACTTGTCTATCAAATGGGTAGCCAAATCTATGATCAAATTTCAATTGCGAGAAAATTGTCAAAAGTGAAACTTCGTCGTGCATTTTCACTATACTTCGGCTTAAAGCGGGTCCAAATAGCTCGAAACATTACAAAATTCAGCATGCACGCTTGTATATCAAACGGGCATCCAAACCTATGATCAAATATCAACTTCGAGAATTTGGTCAAAATTGAAACTCCATCATTCGATTTTGCTAAGGTTTGGCTTAAAGGAAAAAGTGCAAGCTTTTTAGGCCATGGTTTGACCAAGTATGAGCAAATTTGAATTTTGAGAAACTGCTCAAAAGTGAAACTTTGTCATGTGGTTTCACTAGGGCTGGGCTCAAAAGGGGTCAAGATAATAGCTAGAAATGTTGCAAAATTTGGCGTGCATGATTGTCTATCCAATGGGCATCCAAATCTATAATCAAGTTTATATTCTAAGAAGTACATCAAAATCGAAACTCGATTGTACAATTTTTTTAGGGTTTGGCTTAAAGGAGCTGAAAATAACTATGACCATCATGAAAGTTGGCATGCACACTTATCATCCAAATGCGCATCAAAAGAAATGATCAAATTTTAATTCCGTGAAATTTGTAAAAAGTGAAACTCTGTTGTGCGGTTTCACAAAGGTTGGGGTTAAAGGGGGTGAAAATAGCTCGGAACGTCGTGAAAGTTGGAGTGCATGCTTGTTTATCCAATGGGCATCCAAATCTATGATCAAATTTCAATTGTGAAAAAATTTTCAAAAGTGAAACTTCCTCGTGCATTTTCGCTAGAGTTTGGCTTAAACAAGGTCCAAATAGCTCGAAACATTGCAAAATTTGGTGTGCATGCTTGTATATCAACCCAACATCCAAATCTATGATCAAATTTCAATTCTAGGAATTTGGTCAAAAGTGAAACTCCATCATGCGGTTTCGCTAAGGTTTGGCTTAAAGGAGGGAAAAAGAGCTCTGAACATCACTAAATTTGGCATGCACTCTTATCTACCAAATGGGCATCTAAATCTATGATCATATTTCAATTCTAAAAAATTGGTCAAAAGAGAAACATTATCGTGCGCTTTCGCTAAGGTTGGACTTAAAGGGAGTGAAATAGCTCAGAACATCGCTAAAGTTAATGTGTACACTTGTTTATTGAAATGGGTACCCAAATCCACTTTCAAATTTCACTTCTGAAAAATTCAACAAAGGTGCATCTTTTCAACTTTTGTTTGACCATCCTTGAATGCAGGCCAAAATAGCTCCAAATCTCATAAAAATAGGAGTCCATGCCTATCTTTGAAATGGGTATTTAAATCTACTTTAGAATTTGAATTTTCAGAAAATGGAAAAATGCAACGTTTTAGGCCTTGGTTTCACGAAGTTTGACCGAGGTCCAAAATGGCTCGCAATCCCAAAGAAATCTACATGTAGGGATTATCTCTCAAATGGGTACCTAAATACAGTTTCAAATTTCAATTTCGATAAAGTCAAGAAAAGTGCATTTCTTAGAACTTGGTTTGACCAACCTTGACTAAGTGCCAAAATGGGTATCTAAATCTACTTTTAAATTTGATTTCTAAGAAATTGGACTTTTAGGCCTTGGTTTGACCAAGTTTGACGAAGGTCCAAAATAGCTCGAAATCCCCTGAAAGTGTGTATGCATGGTTATCTCTCAAATGGGTACCTAAATTCTCTTTCAAATTTCAATTACAAGAATGTTGAAAAAATAGCATCTCTTAGACCTTTGCTTGACCAACCTTATAAATAATGACCAAAATAACTTCAAACATCGTGAAAGTTGGTGTGCACTAGTATCTACCAAATGCGAAGATAAATCTATGATCAAATTTTAATTCTGAGAAATTCGTCAAAAGTGATCAACTTTCAATGGGCATCCAAATCTATGATCAAGTTTCAATTCTTAGAAGTTGGTCAAAAGCAAAACTCCATCGTGCGGTTTTGTTAGGGTTTGTCTTAAAGGAGTCAAAAATAACTCTGAACATCATGAAAGTTGGCCTGCACTCTTATCTTCCAAATGCACATCTAAATCTATGATCAAATTTCAATTCTGAGAAACTGCTCAAAAGTGAAGCTCTATCGTGCGATTTCACTAGGGTTGGGCTTAAAAGGGGTCAAAATAATAGCTCAAAACATTGCAAATTTGGCATGCATGATTGTTTATCCAATGGGCATCCAAATCTATTATCAACTTTCCATTAATAACTACGTCAAAAGTGAACCTCCATCATACATTTTTCTTAGGGTTTGGCTTAAAGGAGCTGAAAATAACTCCGAATATCGTGAAAGTTGGCGTGCACACTTATCATCCAAATGCGCATCAAAAGATATGATCAAATTTTAATTCCGATAAATTTGTAAAAAGTGAAACTTTGTCATGCAGTTTCACAAAGTTTGGCGTTAAAGGGGGTGAAAATAGCTCAAAACGTCTTGAAAGTTGGAGTGCACGCTTGTCTATCAAATGGGCATCCAAATCTATGATCAAATTTCAATCGTGAGAAAATTGTCAAAAGTGAAACTTCGTCGTGCATTTTTCTCTATAGTTCGGATTAAAGTGGATCCAAATAGCTCAAAACATTACAAAATTTTGCATGCACGCTTGTATATCAAATGGGCATCCCAATCTATGATCAAATTTCAACTCCGAGAATTTAGTCCAAATTGAAACTCCATCATTCGATTTCACTAAGGTTTGGCTTAATGGACAAAGTGCAAGCTTTTAGGCCTTGGTTTGACCAAGTATGAGCAAATTTGAATTTTGAGAAACTGCTCAAAAGTGAAACTTTGTCATGCGGTTTCACTAGGGTTGGGCTTAAAAGGGGTCAAAATAATAGCTCGAAACGTTGCATGATTTGGCGTGCATGATTGTTTATCCGATGGGCATCCAAATATATAATCAAGTTTCTATTCTAAAAAGTACGTCAAAAGTGAAACTCGATCGTACAATTTGGCATGCACACTTATCATCCAAATGCACATCAAAAGAAATGATCAAATTTTAATTCTGAGAAATTTGTAAAAAGTGAAACTCCGTTGTGCGGTTTCGCAAAGGCTGGAGTTAAAGGGGGTGAAAATAGCTCGAAACATTGCGAAAGTTGGAGTGCATGCTTGTCCAAATGGGCATCGAAATCTATGATCAAATTTTAATTACGAGAAAATTGTCAAAAGTGAAACTTCGTCGTGCATTTTCGCTTGAGTTTGGCTTAAAGCGGGTCAAATTAGCTTGAAACATTGCAAAATTTGGCATGCACGCTCGTATATCAACCCGACATCCAAATCTATGATCAAATTTCAATTCTGGGAATGGGAAAATGGGTATCTAAATCTACTTAGAAATTTGAATTTTAAGAAAATGGGAAAAAATGCAATGTTTTAGGCCTTGGTTTGACAAAGTTTGACTGAGGTCCAAAATGGTTCGCAATCCCAAAAAATCTACATGTAGGGATTATCTCTCAAACGGGTACCTAAATACAGTTTCAAATTTCAATTTCGAGAAAGTAAAAAAAGTGCATTTCTTACAACTTGGTTTGACCAACCTTTACTAAGTGTCGAAATAACTCGAAATTCGCAAAAATATTTGTGCCTCTTAAATGGGCATCCAAATCTACTTTTCAATTTGATTTCTAAGAAACTAGAAAAAACTGCAACCTTTTAGGCCTTGGTTTGACCCAGTTTGACCAAGGTCCAAAACAGCTTGAAATCCCCTGAAAGTGTGTATGCATGGTTATCTCTCAAATGGGTACCTAAATTCTCTTTCAAATTTCACTGACAAGAAAGTCGAAAAAATAGCATGTCTTAGACCTTTGCTTGCCTAACCTTGAATAATGACCAAAATAACATCAAGCATCATGAAAGTTGGTGTGCACTGTTATCTACCAAATGCTAAGATAAATCTACGATCAAATTTTAATTCTGAGAAATTAGTCAAAAGTGAAACTCTGTTGTATGGTTTTGCTAAGGTTGGGATTAAAGGGGGTGAAATATTTTGGAACATCTCAAAAAAAATTTGTGCACGCTTGTCTATCAACTGGGCATTCAAATTTATCACCAAATTTCAATTAGACAAAATTGCTAGAAAGTCAAACTTCATCATGCTTTTTCGCTAGGGTTGGGCTTAAAGGTGGTCAAAATAGCTTGGAATGTTGCAAAACTTGGCGTGCATGCTTGTTTATCTAATGGGCATCCAAATCTATGATCAAGTTTCAATTCTTAGAATTTGGTCAAAAGCAAAACTCCATCGTGCGGTTTTGTTAGGGTTTGGGCTAAAGGAGTAGAAAATAACTCTGAACATCATGAAAGTTGGTGTGCACTCTTATCCTCCAAATGCACATCTAAATCTATGATCAAATTTTAATTCCGAGAAATTGGTCAAGATTGAAACTCTGTCATGTTGTTTCGCTAAGATTGGGGTTAAAGGGGTTGAAAATAGCTCAAAACGTCGTGAAAGTTGGAGTGCACGGTTATTTATCAAATGGGCATCCAAATCTATGATCAAATTTCAATTTTGAGAAATTGGTCAGAAGTGAAACTCCACCGTACATTTTCTCTAGAGTTGGGTCCGAAGGGGTCCAGATAGCTCGTAGCTCGGACCATTGCAAAAGTTGACGTGCATGTTTTTATATCAAACAGGCATCCAAATCTATGATCAAATTTCAACTCCGAGAATTAGGTCAAAATTGAAACTCCATCTTTCGATTTTGCTAAGGTTTGGCTTAAAGGAGGGGAAAATGGCTGAGAAATTGGAAACAAATGCAACCTTTTAGGCCTTGGTTTAACCAAGTTTTCCTAAGGTCCAAAATAGCTCGAAATCCCCTGGAAGTTTGTACGCATGGTTATCTCTCAAATGGGTACCTAAATTATCTTTCAAATTTATATTAGAAGAAAGCCAAAAAAATAAAAACTCTTAGACCTTTACTTGACAAACCTTGAATAACGACCAAAATAGCTTCGAACATCATGAAAGTTAGCATGCACACTTATCTACCAAATGCGCTGATAAATCTACGATTAAATTATAATTTTGAGAAATTAGTCAAACGTGAAACTTCGTTGTGCGGTTTTGCTAAGGTTGGTCTTAAAGGGGGTGAAAATTTCTTGGAATGTCTCAAAAGTTTGCATGCACGCTTGTTCATCAAATGGGCATCCAAATTTATGATCAAATTTAAATTCTAAGAAACTGCTCGAAAGTGAAACTCTGTCGTGCGGTTTCGATAGGGTTGGGCTTAAAGGGGGTCAAAATAGTTCAAAATGTCGTGAAAGTCGGTGTGCATGCTGTCTATCCAATATGCATCCAAAAGTATGACCAGGTTTCAATTCTGAGAATTTGGTCAAAGCTGAGACTGCATCGTGCAGTTTTGTTAGGGTTTGGCTTAAAGATGCCCAAAATAGCTCTCAACATCGTGAAAGTTGGCATGAACACTTATTTTCCAAATGCGCATTTAAATCTATGATTAAATTTTAATTCCAAGAAATTGGTTAAAAGTGAAACTCTGTCATGCATGTCTTTATGTGTGCCTCTTAAATCGGTATCTAAATCTACTTTAAAATTTGATTTCTAAGAAATTGGAAAAAAGTGCAACATTTTAGGCCTTGGTTTGACCAAGTTTGACCAAGGTCCAAAATAGCTCGAAATCCCTTGAAAGTGTGTATGCATGGTTATCTCTCAAATGGGTACCTAAATTCTCTTTCAAATTTCCCTTACAAGAAAGTCGAAAAAATAGCATCTCTTAGACCTTTGCTTGACCAACTTTGAACAATGACCAAAATAACTTCGAACATCGTGAAAGTTGGTATGCACTGTTATCCACCAAATGTGAAGATAAATCAACGATCAAATTTTAATTCTGTGAAATTAGTCAAAAGTGAAACTCTGTTGTATGGTTTTGCTGAGGTTAGGATTAAAGGGGGTGAAATATTTTGGAACGTCTCAAAATTTCGCATGCACACTTTTCTATCAAATGGACATTCAAATCTATGGTCAAATTTCAATTGTAAGAAAACACTCAAAAGAGAAACTTCGCCATGCATTTTCGCTAGGTTTGGGCTTAAAGGTGGTTAAAATAGCTTGGAATGTTGCGAAAGTTAGCGTGCATGCTTCTTTATCTAATGGGCATCCAAATATATGATCAAGATTCAATTCTTAGAAGTTGGTCAAAAGCGAAAATCCATCCTAGGGTTTTGTTAGGGTTTGGCTTAAAGGAGTCGAAAATAACTTTGAACACCATGAATGTTGGCGTGCACTCTTATCTTCTAAATGCACATCTAAATCTATGATCAAATTTTACTTCCAATAAATTTGTCAAGAGTGAAACTCCGTCATGCGATTTCACTAAGATTGGGGTTACAGGGGGTGAAAATAGCTCAAAACATTGCGAAAGTTGGAGTCCACGGTTATCTATCAAACGGGCATCCAAATCTATGATCAAATTTCAATTAGGATAAATTAGTAAGAAGTGAAACTCTGTCGTTCATTTTCACTAGAGTTGGGCTCAAAATTGAAACTTCGTCATGCGGTTTCGCTAAGATTGGGGTTATAGGGGGTGAAAATAGCTCAAAACGATGTGAACGTTGGAGTGCATGGTTATCTATCAAACGGGCATCGAAATCTATGATCAGAAGTTAAACTCCATTGTTCATTTCCGCTAGAGTTGGGCTCGAAGGGGTCCAAATAGCTCGGACCATTCCAAAAGTTGGCGTGCATGTTTTTATATCAAACGGGCATCCAAATCTATGATCAAATTTCAACTCCGAGAATTTTGTCAATATTGAAACTCCGTCATTCGAATTCGCTAAGGTTTGGCTTCAAGGAAAAGGTGCAAGCTTTTAGGCCTTGGTTTGACCAAGTATGAGCAAATTTGAATTCTGAGAAACTGCTTAAAAGTGAAACTCTGTCATGCGGTTTCACTAGGGTTGGGATTAAAAGGGGTAAAAATAATAGCTCAAAACGTTGCAAAATTTGGCGTGCATGATTATTTATCCAATGGCCATCCAATTCTATAATCAAGTTTCTATTCTAAGAAATACATCAAAAGTGAAACTCGATCATACATATTTGTTAGGGTTTGGCTTAAACGAGCTGAAAATAACTATGAACATCCTGAAAGTTGTTGTGCACACTTATCAACCAAATGCGCATCAAAAGAAATGATCAAATTTTAATTCCGAGAAATTTGTAAAAAGTGAAACTTTGTTGTGTGGTTTCGCAAAGGTTGGGGTTAAACGGGGTGAAAATATCTTAGAGCGTCACAAAAGTTGGAGTGCATGCTTGTCTATCGAATGGGCATCAAAATCTATGATCAAATTTCAATTGCGAGAAAAATTGTCAAAAGTGAAACTTTGTCGTGCATTTTCGCTAGAGTTCAGCTTAAAGCGGGTCCAAATAGCTCGAAACATTGCAAAATTTGGTGTGCAGACTTGTATATCAACTGGGCATCTAAATCTATGATCAAATTTCAATTCTGGGAATTTGGTCAAAACTGAAACTCCATCATGCGGTTTCGCTAAGGTTTGGCTTAAAGGAGAGTTAAAGAGCTCTGAACATCGCTAAATTTAGCATGCACTCTTATCTACCAAATGGGCATCTAAATCTATGATCATATTTCAATTCTAAGAAATTGGTCAAAAGAGAAACTTTATCGCGTGCTTTTGCTAAGGTTGCACTTAAAGGGAGTGAAATAGATCAGAACGTCGCGAAAGTTAGCGTGTACGCTTGTTTATTGAAATGGGTACATAAATTTACTTTCAAATTTCACTTCTTAAAAAGTCAACAAAAGTGCATCTTTTCAGCTTTTGTTTGACCATGCTTGAATGAGGGCCAAAATAGCTCCAAATAGCATTAAAATAGGTGTCCATGCCTATCTTTGAATTGGGTATCTAAATCTACTTCAAAATTTGAATTTTTAGAAAATGAGAAAAATGCAATGTTTTAGGCCTTGGTTTGACAAAGTTTGACCGAGGTCCAAAATGGCTCGCAATCCCAAAAAATCTACATGTAGGGATTATCTCTCAAATGGGTACCTAAATATAGTTTGAAATTTCAATTTCGAGAAAGCCAAGAAAAGTGCATTTCTTAGAACTTGGTTTGACCAACCTTAACTAAGTCCCAAAATAACTCGAAATTCACAAAAATATGTGTGCCTCTTAAATGGGCATCTAAATCTACTTTTAAATTTGATTTCTAAGAAATTGGAAAAAAGTGCAACCTTTTAGGCCTTGGTTTGACCAATTTTGACCAAGCTCCAAAATAGCTCGAAATCCCCTAAAAGTGTGTATGCATGGTTATCTCTCAAATGGGTATCTAAATTCTCTTTTAAATTTCAATTACAATAAAGTTGAAAAAATAGCATTTCTTAGACCTTTGCTTGACCAACCTTGAATAACGACCAAAATAACTTCGAACTTCGTGAAAGTTGGTGTGCACTTTTATCTACCAAATGTTAAGATAAATCTACGATCAAATTCTAATTCTTAGAAATTAGTCAAAAGTGAAACTCTGTTGTATGGTTTAGATGGGGTTGGGATTAAAGGTGGTAAAATATTTTGGAACGTCTCAAAATTTTGCGTGCACGCTTGTATATCAAATGGGCATTGAAATCTATGATCAAATTTCAATTATAAGAAACTACTCAAAAGTGAAACTTTGTCATGCGTTTTCGCTAGGGTTGGGTTTAAAGGTGGTCAAAATAGCTTTTAAGGTAGTAAAAGCTGGTGTGCATGCTTGTTTACCTAATGGGCATCCAAATCTATGATCAAGTTTCAATTCTTAGAAGTTGGTCAAAAGCAAAACTCCATCGTGCGGTTTTGTTAGGGTTTGGCTTAAAGGAGTCGAAAATAACTCTGAACATCAAGAAAGTTGGCGTGCACTCTTATATTCCAAATGCGCATCTAAATCTATGATCAAATTTTAATTCCGAGAAATTGGTCAAGAGTGAAACTCCGTCATGTGGTTTTGCTAAGTTTGGAGTTAAAGGGGGTGAAAATAGCTCAAAACGTCATGAAAGTTGGAGTGCACAGTTATCTATCAAACGGGCATCCAAATCTATGATCAAATTTCAATTCTAAGAAATTGGTCAGAAGTGAAACTCTGTCATCCATTTTTGCTAGAGTTAGGCTCGAAGGGGTCCAAATAGCTTGGACCATTGCAAAAGTTGGCATGCACATTTTTATATCAGACGGGAATCTAAATCTATGATCAAATTTCAACTTTGAGAATTTGGTCAAAAGTGAAACTCCATCATTCAATTTTGCTAAGGTTTGGCCTAAACGAGGGGAAAATGGCTGAGAAATTAGAAACAAATGCAACCTTTTAGGACTTTGTCTCACCAAGTTTTCCCAAGGTCCAGAATAGTTCGAAATCCCCTGAAAGTTTGTATCCATGGTTATCTCTCAAATGGTTACCTAAATTCTCTTTCAAATTTCAATTACAAGAAAGCAAAAAAAATAACATCTCTTAGACCTTTACTTGACCAACCTTGAATAAGGACCAAAATAGCTCCAAACATCATGAAAGTTAGCATGCACTCTTATCTACCAAATGCTTCGATAAATCTACGATTAAATTTTAATTTTGAGAAATTAGTCAAACGTGAAACTCCGTTCTGTAGTTTTTCTAAGGTTGGGCTTAAAGCGGGTGAAAATATTTCTCAACGTCATGAAATTTCATGTGCAAGCTTGTCTATAAAATGGACATCCAAATCTATGAGCAAATTTCAATTCTGAGAAACTACTCAAAAGTGAAACTCTGTCGTGCGGTTTCACTAGGGTTGGGCTTAAAAGGGGTCAAAATAATAGCTTGGAATGTTGCAAAATTTGGCGTGCATGATGATTGTTTATCCAATGGGCATCCAAATCTATGATCAAGCTTCCATTCTAAGAAGTACGTCAAAAGTGAACCTCCATCGTACATTTTTGTTAGGGTTTGGCTTAAAGGAGCTGAAAATAACTATGAACATCGTGAAAGTTGGCGTGCACACTTATCATCCAAATGCACTTCAAAATATATGATCAAATTTTAATTCCGATAAATTTGTTAAAAGTGAAACTCCGTCGTGCGGTTTCACAAAGGTTGGGGTTAAAGGGAGTGAAAATAGCTCGAAACGTCGCGAAAGTTGGAGTGCATGCTTATCTATCAAATGGGCATCCAAATCTATGATCAAATTTCATTTGTGAGAAAATTGTCAAAAGTGAAACTTCCTCATGCATTTTTTCTATAGTTCAGCTTAAAGCGGGTCCAAATAGCACGAAACATAACAAAATTTATCGTGCATGCTTGTATATCAAACGGGTATCCAAATCTATAATCAAATTTCTATTCTAGAAATTTGGTCAAAGGTTAAACTCCGTCATGTGGTCGCATGCATTCTTATCTACCAAATGGGCATCTAAATATATGATCATATTTCAATTCTAAGAAATTGGTCAAAGGAGAAACTTTATTGTGCGCTTTCACTAAGGTTGCACTTAAAGGGAGTGAAATAGCTCTAAACGTCGTGAAAGTTAGTGTGTACGCTTTTTTATTGAAATGGGTACCTAAATCCACTTCCAAATTTCACTTCTGGAAAAGTCAACAAAAATGCATCTTTTCAACTTTTGTTTGACCATCCTTGAATGAGGGCCAAAATAGCTCCAAATCTCATAAAATTAGGTGTCCATGCCTATCTTTGAAATGGGTATCTAAATCTACTTTAAAATTTGAATTTTCAGAAAATGGAAAAAAATGCGATGTTTTAGGCCTTGGTTTGACCATCCTTGAATGAGGGCCAAAATAGCTCCAAATCTCATAAAATTGGGTGTCCATGCCTATCTTTTAAATGGGTATCTAAATCTACTTTAAAATTTGAATTTTCAGAAAATGGAAAAAATGCAATGTTTTAGGCCTTGGTTTGACGAAGTTTGACCGAGGTCCAAAATGGCTTGCAATCCCAAAAAAATCTACATGTAGGGATTATCTCTCAAATGGGTACCTAAATATAGTTTCAAATTTCAATTTTGAGAAAGTCAAGAAAAGTGCATTTCTTAGAACTTGGCTTGACCTGAGTAAGTGCCGAAATGGGTATCTAAATCTACTTTTAAATTTGATTTCTAAGAAATTGGACTTTTAAGGCTTGGTTTGAGCAAGTTTAACCAAGGTCCAAAATAGCTCGAAATCCCTTGAAAGTGTGTATGCATGGTTATCTCTCAAAGGGGTACCTAAATTCTCTTTCAAATTTCAATTACAAGAAAGTCGAAAAAATAGCATCTCTTAGACCTTTGCTTGACCAACCTTAAATAATGACCAAAATAACTTCGAACATCGTGAAAGTTGGTGTGCACTGGTATCTACCAAATGCTAAGGTAAATCTACGATCAAATTTTAATTCTGAGAAAATAGTTAAAAGTGAAACTCTGTTGTATGGTTTTGCTGAGGTTGGGATTCAAGGGGTGAAATATTTTGGAACGTCTCGAAATTTCACATGCATGCTTGTATATCAAATGGACATTCAAATCTATGATAAAATTTCAATTATAAGAAATTGCAAAAAAGTGAAACTTTCGTCATGCGTTTTCACTAGGGTTGCTCTTAAAGTTGGTCAAAATAGCTTAGAACATTGTGAAAGTTGGTGTGCATGCTTGTTTATCTAATGGGCATCCAAATCTATGATCAAGTTTCAATTCTTAGAAGCTGGTCAAAAGCGAAACTCCATCATGCGGTTTTGTTAGGGTTTGTCTTAAAGGAATCGAAAATAACTCTGAACATCATGAAAGTTGGTGAGCACTCTTATCTTCCAAATGCACATCTAAATCTATGATCAAATTTTAATTCCAAGAAATTTGTCAAGAATGAAAATCCGTCATGCGGTTTCGCTAAGATTGGGGTTACAGGGGGTGAAAATAGCTCAAACCGTCGTGAAAGTTGGAGTTCACGGTTATCTATCAAACATGCATCCAAATCTATGATCAAATTTCAATTCTGAGAAATTAGTCAGAAGTGAAACTACGTCGTTCATTTTCGCTAGAGTTGGGCTCGAAAGGGTCCAAATAGCTCAGACCATTGCAAAAGTTGGCGTGCACATTTTTATATCAAATGGGCATCCAAATCTATGATCAAATTTAAGCTCCAAGAATTTGGTCAAAAGTGAAACTCCATCATTCGATTTCGCTAAGGTTTGGCTTAAAGGAGGGGGAAATGGCTTTGAGAAATTGGAAACAAATGCAACCTTTTATGTCTTGGTTTCACCAAGTTTGCCTAAGGTCCAAAATAGCTGGAAATCCCCTGAAAGTTTGGATGCATGGTTATCCCTCAAATGGGTATCTAAATTCTCTTTCAAATTTCAATTAGAAGAAAGCCAAAAAAATAACATCTCTTAGACCTTTACTTGACCAACCTTGAATAACAACCAAAATAGCTGCCAACATAATTGAAATTTAGCATGGACTCTTATCTACCAAATGCGTCGATAAATCTACAATTAAATTTTAATTTTGAGAAATTAGTCAAACGTGAAACTTCGTTGTGCAGTTTTGCTAAGGTTGGGCTTAAAGGGGCTAAAAATATCTTGGAATGTCTCAAAAGTTTGCATGCACACTTGTTCATCAAATGGGCATCCAAATTTATGATCAAATTTAAATTCTAAGAAACTGCTCGAAAGTGAATCTCTTTCATGCGGTTTCAATAGGGTTGGGCTTAAAGGGGGTCAAAATAAATTGAAAAGTCGCAAAATTTGGGGTGCATGCTTGTCTATCCAATATGCATCCAAACCAATGATCAAGTTTTAGTTCTGAGAATTTGGTCAAAGTTGAGACCGCATCTTGCATTTTTGTTAGGGTTTGGCTTAAAGATGCCAAAAATAGCTCTCAACATCGTGAAAGTTGGCATGCACTCTTATCTTCCAAATGCACATTTAAATCAATGATTAAATTTTAATTCCAAGAAATTGGTTAAAACGGAAACTCCATTGTGCACGTTTTTATGTGTGCCTCTTAAATCGGTATCTAAATCTACTTTTAAATTTGATTTCTAAGAAATTGGAAAAAAGTGCAACCTTTTCAACCTTGGTTTGACTAAGTTTAATTAAGGTCCAAAATAGCTCGAAATCTCCTGAAAGTGTGTATGCATGGTTATCTCTCAAATGGGTACCTAAATTCTCTTTCAAATTTCACTTACAAGAAAGTCGAAAAAATAGCATCTCTTAGACCTTTTCTTGACCAACCTTCAACAATGACCAAAATAACATCGAACATCATGAAAGTTGGTGTGCACTGTTATCTACCAAATGCTAAGATAAATCTACGATCAAATTTTAATTCTAAGAAATTAGTCAAAAGTGAAACTCTGTTGTATGGTTTCGCTGAGGTTAGGATTAAAGGGGCTGAAATATTTTGGAACGTCTCGAAATTTCATGTGAATGCTTGTCTATCAAATGGGCATTCAAATCTATGATCAAATTTCAATTATAGAAAACTGCTCAAAAGTGAAACTTCATCATGCTTTTTCTCTAGGGTTGGGCTTAAAGGTGGTCAAAATAGCTTGGAATGTTGCGAAAGTTGGCTTGCATGCTTGTTTATCTAATGGGCATCCAAATCTATGATCAAGTTTCAACTCTTAGAAGTTTGTCAAAAGCGAAACTCCATCATGCAGTTTTGTTAGGGTTTAGCTTAAAGGAGTCGAAAATAACTGAACATCATGAAAGTTGGTGTGTACTCTTATCTTCCAAATGCACATCTAAATCTATGATCAAATTTTAATTTCAAAACAAAATTCACGAGTGAAACTCCGTCACGCGGTTTCGCAAAGATTGGGGTTACAGGGGGTGAAAATAGCTCAAAACGTCGCGAAAGTTGGAGTGCACGGTTATCTATCAAACAGGCATCCAAATATATGATCAAATTTTAATTCTGAGAAATTAGTCAGAAGTGAAACTCCGTCGGTCATTTTTTCAACTCCAAATAGCTCGAAGGGGTCCAAATAGCTTGCACCATTGCAAACGTTGGCCTGCACATTCTTATATCAAACGGGCCTCCAAATCTATGATCAAATTTCAACTCCCAGAATTTTGTCAAAAGTGAAACTCCATCATTTGATTTCGCTAAGGTTTCGCTTAAAGGAGGGGAAATCGGCTTTGAGAAATTGTAAACAAATAGAACCTTTTAGGGCTTGGTTTCACCAAGTTTGCCTAAGGTCCAAAATAGCTCGAAATCCCCTGAATGTTTGTATGCATGGTTATCTCTCAAATGGGTACCTAAATTCTCTTTCAAATTCAATTACAAGAAAGCTAAAAAAATAACATCTCTTAGACCTTTACTTGAAGAACCTTGAATAACGACCAAAATAGCTTCGAACATCATGAAAGTTAGTATGGACTCTTATCTACCAAATGTGTCGATAAATCTACGATTAAATTTTAATTTTGAGAAATTAGTCAAACGTGAAACTCCGTTGAGCGGTTTTGCTAAGGTCGGGCTTAAAGGGGATGAAAATATTTTGGAATGTCTCAAAAGTTTACATGCATGCTTGTTCATCAAATGGGCATCCAAATTTATGATCAAATTTAAATTCTAAGAAACTGCTCGAAAGTGAAACTCCGTCATGCGGTTTTGACTGGGTTGGACTTAAAGGGGGCAAAATGGATCGAAACGTCACGAATGTTGGTGTGCATGCTTGTCTATCCAATATGCATCCAAACATATGATCAGGTTTCAATATTTAGAATTTGGTCAAAGCTGAGACTGCATCATGCAGTTTTGTTAGGGCTTGGCTTAAAGATGCCGAAAATAGCTCTCAACATCATGAAAGTTGGCATGCACTCTTATTTTCCAAATGCACACTTAAATATATGATCAAATTTTAATTCCAAGAAATTGGTTAAAAGTGAAACTCCGTCGTGCATGTTTTTATGTGTGCCTCTTAAATGGGTATCTAAATCTACTTATAAATTTTATTTCTAAGAAATTGGAAAAAATTGCAACCTTTTAGTCCTTGGTTTGACAAAGTTTGACCAAGGTCCAAAATAGCTTGAAATCCCCTGAAAGTGTGTATGCATGGCTATCTCTCAAATGGGTACCTAAATTCTCTTTCAAATTTCACTTACAAGAAAGTCAGAAAAATATGATCTCTTAGACTTTTGCTTGACAAACCTTGAATAATACACAAAATAGCTTCGAACATCATGAAAGTTGGTGTGCACTGTTATCTACCAAATGCTAAGATAAATCTACGATCAAATTTTAATTATGAGAAATTAGTCAAAAGTGAAACTTTGTTGTATGGTTTTGCTGAGGTTGGGATTAAAGGGGGTGAAATATTTTGAAATGTCTCAAAATTTCACGTGCACGCTGGTCTATCAAATGGACATTCAAATCTTTGATCAAATTTCAATTATAAGACACTTCTCAAAAGTGAAACTTTGTCATGTGTTTTCGCTAGGGTTGGGCTTAAAGGTGGTCAAAATTGCTTGGAATGTTGCGAAAGTTGGTGTGCATGCTTGTTTATCTAATGGGCATCCAAATCTATAATCAAGTTTCAATTCTTAGAAGTTGGTCAAAAGCGAAACTCGATCGTGCGATTTTGTTAGGGTTTGGATTAAAGGAGTCGTAAATAACTCGGAACATCATGAAAGTTGGCGTGCACTCTTATCTTCCAAATGCACATCTAAATCTATGATCAAATTTTAATTCCAAAAAATTTGTCAAGAGTGAATCTCTATCATGCGGTTTCACTAAGATTGGGGTTACATGGGGTGAAAATAGCTCAAAACATCGTGAAAGTTGGAGTGCATGGTTATCTATCAAACGGGCATCCAAATCTATGATCAAATTTTAATTCTGAGAAATTTGTCAGAAGTGAAAGTTCGTCGTTCATTTTAGCTAGAGTTGGGCTCAAAGCGGTCCAAATAGCTCGTACCATTGCAAAAGTTGGCGTGCATGTTTTTATATCAAACGGGCATCCAAATCTATGATCAAATTTCAACTCCAAGAATTTGGTCAAAATTGAAACTCCATCATTCAATTTCTCTAAGGTTTGGCTTAAGCGAAAAAGTGCAAACTTTTAGGCCTTGGTTTGACCAAGTATGGGCAAATTTGAATTTTGAGAAATTGCTCAAAAGTAAAACTCTATCGTGCGGTTTCACTAGGGTTGGGCTTAAAAGGGGTCAAATTAATTGCTTGAAACGTTGCAAAATTTGGCATGCATGATTTTTTATCCAATGGGCATCCAAATCTATAATCAAGTTTCTATTCTAAGAAGTACATCAAAAGTGAAACTCGATCGTACAATTTTGTTAGGGTTTGGCTTAAAGGAGCTGAAAATAACTATGAACATCGTGGAAGTTGGCGTGCACACTTATCATCCAAATGCACATCAAAAGAAATGATCAAATTTTAATTACGAGAAATTTGTAAAAGGTGAAACGTCGTTGTGCGGTTTCGCAAAGGTTGGCATTAAAGGGGGTGAAAATAGCTTGGAACGTCGTGCAAGTTGGAGTGCACACTTGACTATCAAATGGGCATTCAAATCTATGATCAAATTTCAATTGCGAGAAAATTGTCAAAAGTGAAACTTCGTCTTGCATTTCACTAGAGTTCGGCTTAAAGCAGGTCCAAATAGCTTGAAACACTGCAAAATTTGGCGTGCACGCTTGTATATCAACCGGGCATCCAAATCTATGATCAAATTTCAATTCTAGTAATTTGGTCAAAAGTGAAACTCCATCATGCGGTTTCGCTAAGGTTTGGCTTAAAGGAGGGAAAAAGAGCTCTAAACATCACTAAATTTAGCATGCACTCTGATCTACCAAATGGGCATCTAAATCTATGATCATATTTCAATTCTAATAAATTGGTCAAAAGAGAAACTTTATCGATCGCTTTAACTAAGGTTGCACTTTAAGGGAGTGAAATAGGTCCGAACGTCATAAAAGTTAGCGTGTACTCTTGTTTATTGAAATGGGTACATAAATCTACTTTCAAATTTCACTTCTTAAAAAGTCAACAAAAGTGCATCTTTTCAGCTTTTGTTTGGCCATCCTTGAATGAGGGCCAAAATATCTCCAAATACCATAAAATAGGTGTCCATGCCTATCTTTGAAATGGGTATCTAAATCTAGTTCAAAATTTGAATTTTAAGAAAACGGGAAAAATGCAACATTTTAGGCCTTGGTTTCACTTAGTTTGACCAAGGTCCAAAATGGCTCGCAATCCCAAAAAAATATACATGTAGGGATTATCTCTTAAATGGGTACCTAAATACAATTTCAAATTTCAATTTCGAGAAAGTCAAGAAAAGTGGATTTCTTAGAACTTGGTTTGACCAACCTTAACTAAGTGCTGAAATAACTCAAAATTCACAAAAATATGTGTGCCTCTTAAATGGGCATCTAAATCTAGTTTTAAATTTGATTTCTAAGAAATTGGAAAAAAGTGCAACCTTTTAGGCCTTGGTTTGAACAAGGTCCAAAATAGCTCGAAATCCCCTGAAAGTGTGTATGCATGGTTATCTCTCAAATGGGTATCTCTTAGACCTTTGCTTGACCAACCTTGAATAATGACCAAAATAACTTCAAACATCGTGAAAGTTGGTGTGCACTGTTATCTACCAAATGTTAAGATAAATCTTCGATCAAATTTTAATTCTTAGAAATTAGTCAAAAGTGAAACTCTGTTGTATGGTTTAGATGAGGTTGGGATTAAAGTGGGTGAAATATTTTGGAATGTCTCAAAATTTTGCGTGCATGCATGTCTATCAAATGGGCATTGAAAATCTATGATCAAATTTCAATTATAAGAAACTACTCAAAAGTGAAACTTCGTCATATGTTTTTCGCTAGGGTTGGGCTGAAAGGTAGTCAAAATAGCTTAGAACGTTGCAAAAGTTGGCGTGCATGCTTTTTTATCTAATGGGCATCCAAATATATGATCAAGTTTCAATTCATAGAAGTTGGTCAAAAGCAAAACACCATCGTGCAGTTTTGTTAGGGTTTGGCTTAAAGGAGTCGAAAATAACACTGAACATCATGAAAGTTGGGATGCACTCTTATCCTTTGAAAGTGTGTATGCATGGTTATCTCTCAAATGGGTACCTAAATTGTCTTTCAAATTTCAATTACAAGAAAGTCGAAAAAATAGCATCTCTTAGACATTTTCTTGACCAACCTTAAATAATGACCAAAATAACTTCGAACATCGTGAAAGTTGGTGTGCACTGGTATCTACCAAATGCTAAGATAAATCTATGATCAAATTTTAATTCTGAGAAATTAGTCAAAAGTGAAACGCTGTTGTATGGTTTTGCTGAGGTTGGGATTAAAGCGATGAAATATTTTGGAACGTCTCAAAATTTTGCATGCACGCTTGTCTATCAAATGGGCATTCAAATCTATGATCAAATTTCATTTATAAGAAACTTCTCAAAAGTGAAACTTCGTCACGCGTTTTCACTAGGGTTGGGCTTAAAGGTGGTCAAAATAGCTTGAAACATTGCGAAAGTTGGCGTGCATCCTTGTTTATCTAATGGGCATCCAAATCTATGATCAAGTTTCATTTCTTAGAAGTTGGTCAAAAGCGAAACTCCATCATGCGGTTTTGTTTGGGTTTGGCTTAAAGGAGTCGAAAATAACTCTGAACATCATGAAAGTAGGTGTGCACTCTTATCTTCCAAATGCACATCTAAATCTATGATCAAATTTTGATTCTGATAAATTTGTCAAGAGTGAAACTCCGTCATGCAGTTTCGCTAAGATTGGGGTTACAGGCGGTGAAAATAGCTCAAAACATCCTGAAAGTTGGACTACATGGTTATCTATCAAACGGGCATCCAAATCTATGATAAAATTTCAATTCTGAGAAATTAGTTAGAAGTGAAACTCTGTCGTTCATTTTCGCTAGAGTTGGGCTTGAAGGGGTCCAAATAGCTTGGACCATTGCAAAAGTTGGAGTGGACGTTTTCATATCAAATGGCATCCAAATCTATGATCAAATTTCAACTCCGAGAATTTGGTCAAAAGTGAAACTCCATCATTCGATTTTGCTAAGGTTTGGCTTAAAGGAGGGGAAATTGGCTTTGAGAAATTGGAAACAAATTCAACCTTTTATGTCTTGGTTTCACCAAGTTTGCCTAAGGTCCAAAACAGCATGAAATCCCTTGAAAGTTTGTATGCATGGTTATCTCTCAAATGGGTACCTAAATTCTCTTTCAAATTTCAATTACAAGTAAGCCAAAAAAAATAACATCTCTTAGACCTTTACTTGACCTTCCTTGAATAACGACCAAAATAGCTCCAAACATAATTGAAAGTTAGCATGGACTCTTATCTACCAAATGCACCGATAAATCTACGATTAAATTTTAATTTTGAGAAAATAGTCAAATGTGAAACTCCCTTGTGCGGTTTTGCTAAGGTTGGGCTTAAAGGGAGTGAAAATATTTTGGAATGTCTCAAAAGTTTGCATGCATAGCTCGAAATCCCGTGAAAGTGTGTATGTATGGTTACCTCTCAAATGGGTACCTAAATTCTGTTTCAAATTTCAATTACAAGAAAGTCAAAAAAATAACATCTCTTAGAACTTTTCTTGACCAACCTTGAATAATGACCAAAATAACATCGAACATCGTGAAAGTTGTTGTGCATTGTTATGTACCAAATGCTAAGATAAATCTACGATCAAATTTTAATTCTGAGAAAATAGTCAAAAGTGAAACTCTGTTGTATGGTTTTGCTGAGGTTGGGATTAAAGGGGGTCAAATATTTTGGAACGTCTCGAAACTTCGCATGCACGCTTGTCTATCAAATGGGCATTCAAATCTATGATCAAATTTCAATTATACGAAACTACTCAAAGTGAAACATCATCATGCTTTTTCGCTAGGGTTGGGATTAAAGGTGGTAAAAATAGCTTGGAACGTTGAAAAAGTTGGCGTGCATGCTTGTTTATCTAATTGGCATCCAAATCTATCATCAAGTTTCAACTCTTAGAAGTTGGTCAAAAGTGAAACTCCATCATGCGGATTTGTTAGGGTTTGTTTTAAAGGAGTCGAAAATAACTCTGAACATCATGAATGTTGGCGTGTACTCTTATCTTCCAAATGCACATCTAAATCTATGATCAAATTTTAATTTCAAGAAATTTGTCAAGATTAAAACTCGAAATCATAGAGTGAAACTCTGTCATTCATTTTCGCTAGAGTTGGGCTCGAAGGGGTCCAAATAGCTTGGACCATTGAAAAAGTTGGTGTGCACGTTTTTATATCAAATGGGCATCCAAATCTATGATCAAATTTCAACTCTGAGAATTTGGTCAAAAGTGAAACTCTGTCATTCGATTTCGCTAAGGTTTGACTTAAAGGAGGGGAAAATGGCTTTGAGAAATTGGAAACAAATGCAACCTTTTAGGGCTTGGTTTCACCAAGTCTGCCCAAGGTCCAAAATAGTTCAAAATCCACTGAAAGTTTGTATGCATGGTTATCTCTCAAATGGGTACCTAAATTCTCTTTCAAATTTCAATTATAAGAAAGCTGAAAAAATAACATCTCTTAGACCTTTACTTGACCAACCTCGAATAACGACCAAAATAGCTCCGAACATCATGAAAGTTAGCATGCACTCTTATCTACCAAATGCGCCAATAAATCTACGATTAAATTTTAATTTTGAGAAATTAGTCAAACGTGAAACTCCGTTGTGCGGTTTTGCTAAGGTAGGGCTTAAAGGGGGTTGAAAATATTTTGGAATTTCTCAAAAGTTTAGATGCACGCTTGTTCATCAAATGGGCATCCAAATTTATGATCAAATTTAAATTCTAAGAAACTGCTCGAAAATGAAACTCCATCGTGTGGTTTCGACAGGGTTGGGCTTAAGGGGGGTCAAAATAGCTCGAAACGTTGTGAAAGTTGGCGTGCATTCTTGTCTATCCAATATGAATCCAAACATCTGATCAGGTTTCAATTCTAAGAATTTGGTCAAAGCTAAGACTGCATTGTGCAGTTTTGTTAGCGTTTGGCTCAAAGATGCCGAAAATAGCTCTCAACATCGTGAAAGTTGGCATGCACTCTTATTTTCCAAATGCGCATTTAAATCTACGATTAAATTTTAATTCCAAGAAATTGGTTAAAAGTGAAACTCCGTCGTGCACGTTTTTATGCGTGCCTCTTAAATGGGTATCTAAATCTACTTTTAAATTTGATTTCTAAGAAAAAAAGTGAAACCTTTTAGACCTTGGTTTGACCAAGTTTGACCAACGTCCAAGATAGCTCAAAGTCCCCTGAAAGTGTGTATGCATGGTTATCTCTCAAATGGGTACCTAAATTCTCTTTCAAATTTTTCTTACAAGAAAGTCGAAAAAATAGCATCTCTTAGACCTTTCCCTGACCAACCTTGAATAATGACCAAAATAACTTCGAACATCGTGAAAGTTGGTGTGCACTTTTATCTACCAAATGCTAAGATAAATTTACGATCAAATTTTAATTCTGAGAAATTAGTCAAAAGTAAAACTCTTTTGTATGGTTTTGCATAGGTTGGGATTAAAGGGGGTGAAATATTTTGTAATGTCTCGAAATTTCACGTGCACGCTTGTCTATCAAATGGACATTCAAATCTGTGATCAAATTTCAATTATAAGAAACTGCTCAAAAGTGAAACTTCGTCATGTGTTTCCACTAGGGTTGGGATTAAAGGTTGTCAAAATAGCTTGGAACATCGTGAAAGTTGGCATGCATGCTTGGTTATCTAATGGGCATCCAAATCTATGATCAAGTTTTAATTCTTAGAATTTTTTCAAAAGCGAAACTCCATCATGCGGTTTTGTTAGGGTTTGGCTTAAAGGAGTCGAAAATAACTCTAAACATCATGAAAGTTGGCATGCACTCTTATCTTCCAAATGCGCATCTAAATCTATGATCAAATTTTAATTCCTGAAAATTGGTCAAGAGTGAAACTTCGTCATGTGGTTAAAGGGGGTGAAAATAGCTCAAAACGTCATGAAAGTTGGAGTGCACGGTTATCTATCAAACGGGCATCCAAATCTATGATCAAATTTCAATTCTAAGAAATTGGTCAGAAGTGAAAATCCATCGTGCATTTTCACTAGAGTTGGGCTCTAATGGGTCCATATAGCTCGAACCATTGCAAAAGTTGGCGTGCACGTTTTTATATCAAACAAGCACCCAGATCTATGATCAAATTTCAACTCTGAGAATTTGGTCAAAAGTGAAACTCCATCATTCGATTTTGCTAAGGTTTGGCTTAAAGGAGGGGAAAATGGTTGAGAAATTGGAAACAAATGCAGCCTTTTAGGCCTTGGTTTCACCAAGTTTTCCTAAGGTCCAAAATATCTTGAAATCCCCTGAAAGTTTGTATGCATGGTTATCTCTTAAATGGGTACCTAAATTCTCTTTAAATTTCAATTACAATAAAGCCGAAAAAATAACATCTCTTAGAGCTTTACTTGACCAACCCTGAATAACGAACACAATAGCTCCGAACATCATCAAAGTTAGCATGGACTCTTATCTATCAAATGCGTTGATAAATCTACGATTAAATTTTAATTTTGAGAAATTAGTCAAACGTGAAAATTTGTTGTGCGGTTTTGCTAAGGTTGGGCTTAAAGGGGGTGAAATCTTTCTGGAATGTCTCAAAAGTTTGCATGCACGCTTGTTCATCAAATGGGTATCCAAATTTATGATAAAATTTAAATTCTAAGAAACTGCTTGAAAGTGAAACTCCTTCGTGCGGTTTCGACAGGGTTGGGCTTAAAGGGGGTCAAAATAGCTTGGAACGTCGTGAAAGTTGGTGTGCATGCATGGTTAAAAGTGAAACTCCGTTGTGCACGTTGATTTCTAAGAAATTGGAAAAAGTGAAAGCTTTTCATCCTTGGTTTGACCAAGTTTGACCAAGGTCCAAAATAGCTCAAAATCCCCTGAAAGTGTGTATGCATGGTTATCTCTCAAATGGGTACCTAAATTCTCTTTCAAATTTCACTTACAAGAAAGTCAAAAAAATAGCATCTCTTAGACCTTTGCTTGACCAACCTTGAATAATGACCAAAATAACATCGAACGTTGTGAAAGTTGGTGTGCACTGTTATGTACCAAATTCTAAGATAAATATGTTGTATGGTTTTGCTAAGGTTGGGATTAAAGGCGGTCAAATATTTTGGAACGTCTCGAAATTTCGCATGCACGCTTGTTTATCAAATGGGCAATTAAATCTATGATCAAATTTCAATTATACGAAACTGCTCAAAAGTGAAACTTCATCATGCTTTTTCGCTAGGATTGGGCTTAAAGGTGGTCAAAATAACTTGGAACGTTACGAAAGTAGGCGCACATGCTTGTTTATCTAATGGGAATCCAAATCTATGATCAAGTTTCAATTATTAGAAGTTGGTCAAAAGCAAAACTCCATCGTGCGGTTTTGTTAGGGTTTGGCTTAAAATAGTCAAAAATAACTCTAAACATCATGAAAGTTGGCGTGCACTCTTATCTTCCAAATGCACATCTAAATCTGTGATCAAATTTTAATTTCAAGAAATTTGTCAAGAGTGAAACTCCGTCATGTGGTTTCGCTAAGATTAGGGTTACTCTGTTGTGCGGTTTTGGTAAGGTTGGGCTTAAAGGGGGTGAAAATATTTTGGAATGTCTCAAAAGTTTGCATGCATGCTTGTTCATCAAATGGGCATCCAAATTTATGATCAAATTTAAATTCTAAGAAACTGCTCGAAAGTGAAACTCCTTCGTGCGGTTTCAACAGGGTTGGGCTTAAAAGGGGTCAAAATAGCTCGGAAGGTCGCGAAAGTTGGCATGCATGCTTGTCTATCCAATATGCATCCAAACCTATGATCAGGTTTCAATTTTGAGAATTTGGTCAAAGCTGATACTGCATCTTGCAGTTTTGTTAGGGTTTGGCTTAAAGATGCCGAAAATAGCTCTCAACATCATGAAAGTTGGCATGCACTCTTATCTTTCGAATGCGCATTTAAATCAATGATTAAATTTTAATTCCAAGAAATTGGTTAAAAGTGAAACTTCGTCATGCACAATTTTATGTGTGCCTCTTAAATGGTGGGTATCTAAATCTACTTTTAAATTTGATTTCTAAGAAATTGGAAAAAACTACAACCTTTTAGGCCTTGGTTTGACCAAGTTTGACCAAGGTCCAAAATAGCTCAAAATCCCCTGAACGTGTGTATGCCATGGTTATCTCTCAAATGGGTACCTAAATTCTCTTTCAAATTTCACTTACAAGAAAGTCGAAAAAATAGCATCTCTTAGATCTTTGCTTGACCAACATTGAATAATGACCAAAATAACTTCAAACATCGTGAAAGTTGGTGTGCACTGTTATCTACCAAATGCTAAGATAAATCTATGATCAAATTTTAATTATGAGAAATTAGTCAAAAGTGAAACTCTGTTGTATGGTTTTGCTAAGGTTGGGATTGAAGGGGGTGAAATATTTTCGAATGTCTCGAAATTTCGCGTGCACACTTATCTATAAAATGGACATTCAAATCTATGATCAAATTTCAATTATAAGAAACTGCTCAAAAGTGAAACTTTATCATGCATTTTTGCTAGGGTTCGGCTTAAAAGTGGTCAAAATAGCTTGGAGCATTGTGAAAGTTGGTGTGCATGCTTGTTTATCTAATGGGCATCCAAATCTATGAACAAGTTTCAATTCCTAAAAGTTGGTCAAAAGCGAAACTCCATCATGCAGTTTTGTTAGGGTTTTGCTTAAAGGAATCAAAAATAACTCTGAACATCATGAAAGTTAGTGTGCACTCTTATCTTCCAAATCCACATCTAAATCTATGATCAAATTTTAATTCTAAGAAATTTGTCAAGAGTGAAACTCCGTCATGCGGTTTTGCTAAGATTGGGGTTACAGGGGGTGAAAATAGCTCAAAACGTCACGAACGTTTGAGTGCACGGTTATCTATCAAACTGGCATCCAAATCTATGATCAAATTTCAATTCTGAGAAATTAGTCAGAAGTGAAACTCCGTCGTTCATTTTCGCTAAAGTTGGGCTCGAAGGGGTCCAAATAGCTCAGACCATTGCAAAAGTTGGCGTGCACGTTTTTATATCAAACGAGCATCCAAATCTATGATCAAATTTTAACTCCTAGAATTTGTTCAAAATTGAAACTCCATCATTCAATTTCGCTAAGGTTTGGCTTAAAGGAAAAAGTGCAAGCTTTTAGGCCTTGGTTTGACCAAGTATGACCAAATTTGAATTCTGAGAAACTGCTCAAAAGTGAAACTCTAGCATGCGGTTTCACTTTGGTTGGGCTTAAAAGGGGTAAAAATAATAGCTTCAAATGTTGCAAAATTTGGCATACATGATTGTTTATCCAATGGACATCCAAATCTATAATCAAGTTTCTATTCTAAGAAGTACGTCAAAAGTGAAACTCGATCGTACAATTTTTTTAGTGTTTGGCTTAAAGGAGCTGAAAATAACTATGAACATTATGAAAGTTGCGTGCACACTTATCATACAAATGCGCATCAAAAGAAATGATCAAATTTTAATTCCGAGAATTTTGTAAAAAGTGAAACTCCGTTGTGAGGTTTCGCAAAGGTTAGGGTTAAAGGGGGTGAAAATAGCTCAGAACGTCGTGAAAGTTGGAGTGCATGCTTGTCTATCAAATGGGCATCCAAAGCTATGATCAAATTTCAATTGCGAGAAAATTGTCAAAAGTGAAACTTCGTCGTGCATTTTCGCTACAGTTCGACTTAAAGCGGGTCCAAATAGCTCGAAACATTGTAAAATTTAGCATGCACACTTGCATATCAACTGGGCATCCAAATCTATGAAAGTTGGTGTGCACTTTTATCTACCAAATCTTAAGATAAATCTACGATCAAATTTTAATTCTTAGAAATTAGTCAAAAGTGAAACTCTGTTGTATGGTTTAGATGAGGTTGGGATTAAAGGGGGTGAAATATTTTGGAACGTCTCAAAATTTCACGTGCACTCTTGTCTATCAAATGGGCACTGAAATCTATGATCAAATTTCAATTATAAGAAACTACTCAAAAGTGAAACTTTGTCATGCGTTTTCTCTAGGGTTGGGCTTAAAGGTGGTCAAAATAACTTGGAACGTTGCAAAACTTGGTGTGCGTGCTTGTTTATCTAATGGGCATCCAAATCTATGATCAAGTTTCAATTCCTAGATGTTGGTCAAAAAGAGAAACTCCATTGTGCGGTTTTGTTAGGGTTTGTCTTAAAGGAGTCAAAAATAACTCTGAACATCATGAAAGTTGGTGTGCACTCTTATCTTCCAAATGCACATCTAAATTTATGATCAAATTTTAATTTTGAGAAATTGGTCAAGAGTGAAACTCCATCATGTGGTTTCACTAATATTGGGGTTAAAGGGGATGAACATAGCTCAAAACGTCGTGAAAGTTGGAGTGCACGGTTATCTATCAAACAGGCCTCCAAATCTATGATCAAATTTCAATTCTGAGAAATTGGTCAGAAGTGAAACTCCGTCGTGCATTTTCACTAGAGTTGGGCTTGAAGGGGTCCAAATAGCTCAGACCATTGCAAAATTTGGTGTGCACATTTTTATATCAAGTGGGCATCCAAATCTATGATCAAATTTCAACTTCGAGAATTTGGTCAAAAGTGAAACTACATCATTCGATTTTGCTAAGGTTTGGCTTAAAGGAGGGGAAAATGGCTGAGAAATTGGAAATAAATGCAACCTTTTAGGCCTTGGTTTCACCAAGTTTGCCTAAGGTCCAAAATAGCTCAAAATCCCCTGAAAGTTTGTATGCATGGTTATCTCTCAAATGGTTACCTAAATTCTCTTTCAAATTTCAATTACAAGAAAGCAGAAAATATAACATCTCTTAGACCTTTACTTGAACAACCATGAATAATGACCAAAAAAGCTCCAAACATCATGAAGGTTAGCATGCACTCTTATCTACCAAATGCACCAATAAATCTAGGATTAAATTTTAATTTTAAGAAATTAGTCAAACGTGAAACTCCGTTGTGTAGTTTTGCTAAGGTTGGGCTTAAAGCGGATGAAAATATTTTGCAACATCATGAAATTTCATGTGCAAGCTTGTCTATCAAAAGGACATCCAAATCTATGAGCAAATTTCAATTCTGAGAAACTGCTCAAAAGTGAAACTCTATCGTGCGGTTTCAATAGGGTTGGGCTTAAAAGGGGTTAAAATAATAGCCCGGAATGTTGCAAAATTTGGCGTGTATGATTGTTTATCCAATGGGCATCCAAATCTATGATCAAGTTTCCATTCTAAGAAGTACGTCAAAAGTGAACCTCCATCGTACAGTTTTGTTAGGGTTTGGATTAAAGGAGCTGAAAATAACTCTAAACATCGTGAAAGTTGGCATGCACACTTATCATCCAAATGTGCATCAAAAGATATGATCAAATTTTAATTTTGATAAATTTGTAAAAAGTGAAACTCTGTCTTGCGGTTTCTCAAAGGTTGGGGTTAAAGGGGGTGAAAATAGCTAGGAACGTCGTGAAAGTTGGAGTGCACGCTTGTCTATCAAATGGGCATCCAAATCTATGATCAAATTTGAATTGCAAGAAAATTGTCAAAAGTGAAACTTCGTCGTGCATTTTCGCTATAGTTCGGCTTAAAGCAGGTCCAAATAACTCAAAACATTACAAAATTTGGCATGCATGCTTGTATATCAAACGGGTATCCCAATCTATGATCAAATTTCAATTCTGGGAATTTGGTCAAAAGTGAAACTCCTTCGTGCGGTTTCGCTAAGGTTTATCTTAAAGGAGAGAAAAAAAGCTCTAAACATCACTAAATTTGGCATGCACTCTTATCTACCAAATGGGCATCTAAATATATGATCATATTTCAATTATAAGAAATTAGTCAAACGAGAAAGTTTATCATGCACTTTCGCTAAGGTTGCACTAAAAGGGAGTGAAATAGCTGAGGAAGTCACGAAAGTTAGTCTGTACACTTGTTTATTGAAATGGGTACCTAAATCCACTTTCAAATTTCACTTCTGAAAAAGTCAATAAAAGTGCATCTTTTCAACTTTTGTTTGACCATCCCTGATTGAGGGCCAAAATAGCTCCAAATCTCATAAAAATAGGTGTCCATGCCTATCTTTGAAATGGGTATCTAAATCTACTTTAAATTTGAATTTTCAGAAAATGGGAAAAATGCAATGTTTTAGGCCTTGGTTTGATGAAGTTTGATCGAGGTCCAAAATGGCTCGCAATCCCAAAAAAATCTACATGTAGGGATTATCTCTCAAATGGCTACCTAAATACAGTTTCAAATTTCAATTTCGATAAAGTCAAGAAAAGTGCATTTCTTAGAACTTGGTTTGATGAAGTTTGAACGAGGTCCAAAATGGCTCACAATCCCAAAAAAATCTACATGTAGGGATTGTCTCTCAAATGGGTTCCTAAATACAGTTTCAAATTTCAATATCCATAAAGTCAAGAAAAGTGCATTTATTAGAACTTGGTTTGACCAACCTTGACTAAGTGCCGAAATGGGTATCTAAATCTACTTTTAAATTTGATTTCTAAGGAATTGGGCTTTTAGGCCTTGGTTTGACCAAGGTTGACGAAGGTCCAAAATAGCTCGAAATCCCTTGAAAGTGTATATGCATGGTTATCTCTCAAATGGGTGCCTAGATTCTCTTTCAAATTTCATTTACAAGAAAGTTGAAAAATAGCATCTCTTAGACCTTTGCTTGACCAACCTTAAATAATGGTCAAAATAACTTTGAACATCGTGAAAGTTGGTGTGCACTGGTATCTATCAAATGCTAAGATAAATCTACGATCAAATTTTAATTCTGAGAAATTAGTTAAAAGTGAAACTCTGTTGTATGGTTTTGCTGAGGTTGGGATTAAAGGGGTGAAATATTTTGGAACGTCTTGAAATTTTGCGTGTACGCTTGTCTATCAAATGGGCATTCAAATCTATGATCAAATTTCAATTATCAGAAACTGCTCAAAAGTGAAACTTTGTCATGCGTTTTCGCTAGGGTTGGGCTTAAAGGTGGTCAAAATAGCTTGGAACGTTGCGAAAGTTCATGTGCATGCTTGTTTATCTAATGGGCATCCAAATCTATGATCAAGTTCAATTCTTAGAAGTTGGTCAAAAGCGAAACTCCGTCATGTGGTTTTGTTAGGGTTTGGCTTAAAGGAGTCGAAAATAACTCTGAACATCATGAATGTTGGCATGCACTCTTATCTTCCAAATGCACACCTAAATCTATGATCAAATTTCAATTCTGAGAAACTGCTGAAAAGTCAAACTCTGTCGTGCAGTTTTCACTAGGGTTGGGCTTAAAAAGGGTCAAAATAATACCTCGAAACGTTGCAAAATTTGGCGTGCATGATTGTTTATCCAATGGGAATCCAAATCTATGATCAAGTTTCCATTCTAATAAGTACGTCAAAAGTGAACCTCCATCATATTTTTTTTTAGGGTTTGGCTTAAAGGAGCTGAAAATAACTCTGAACATCGTGAAAGTTGGTGTGCACACTTATCATCCAAATGCGCATCAAAACATATGATCAAATTTTAATTTCGATAAATTTGTAAAAATTGAAACTCCGTCGTGCGGTTTCGTAAAGGTTGGGGTTAAAGGGGGTGAAAATAGCTCAAAACATCACAAAAGTTGGAATGCACGCTTGTTTATCAAATGGGCATCCAAATCTATGAACAAATTTCAATTGTGAGAAAATTGTCAAAAGTGAAACTTCGTCATGCATTTTCGCTATAGTTCGGCTTAAAGTGGGTCCAAATAGCTCGAAACATTACAAAATTTAGCATGCATGGTTGCATATGAAACGGGCATCCAAATCTATGATCAAATTTCAACTTTGAGAATTTGGTCCAAATTGAAACTGCACCATCATTCGATTTCGCTAAGGTTTGGCATGCACTCTTATCTACCAAATGGGCATCTAAATCTATGATGATATTTCCATTCTACAAAATTGGTCAAAAGAGAAACTTTATTGTGTGCTTTCGCTAAGGTTGCACTTAAAGGGAGTGAAATAGCTCGGAACGTCGCGAAAGTTAGTGTGTATGCTTGTTTATTGAAATGGGTACATAAATCTACTTTCAAATTTCACTTCTTAAAAAGTCAACAAAAATGCATCTTTTCAGCTTTCGTTTGACCATCCTTGAATGCGGGCCAAAATAGCTCCAAATAGCAGAGAAATAGGTGTCCATGCCTATCTTTGAAATGGGTATCTAAATCTACTTCAAAATTTGAATTTTAAGAAAATGGGAAAATGCAACGTTTTAGGCCTTGGTTTGACAAAGTTTGACCGAGGTCCAAAAATGGCTCGCAATCCCAAAAAAATCTACATGTAGGGATTATCTCTCAAATGGAAACCTAAATACAGTTTCAAATTTCAATTTCGAGAAAGTCAAGAAAAGAGTATTTCTTTTAACTTTGTTTGACCAACCTTAACTAAGTGCCGAAATAACACGAAATTCGCAAAAATATGTGTGCCTCTTAAATGGGCATCTAAATCTACTTTTAAATTTTATTTCTAAGAAATTGGACGTTTAGGCCTTGGTTTGACGAAGGTCCAAAATAGCTTGAAATCCCCTGAAAGTGTGTATGCATGGTTATCTCTCAAATGGGTACCTAAATCGTCTTTCAAATTTCAATTGCAAGAAAGTCGAAAAAATAGCATCTCTTAGACGTTTGGTTGACCAACCTTGAATAACGACAAAAATAGCTTTAAACATCGTGAAAGTTGGTGTGCACTGTTATCTACCAAATGCTAAGATAAATATACGATCAAATTTTGATTCTGAGAAATTAGTCAAAAGTGAAACTCTGTTGTATGGTTTTGCTGAGGTTGGCATTAAAGGGGATGAAATATTTTGGAACGTCTCAAAATTTTGCGTGCACGCTTGCTATCAAATGGGCATTCAAATCTATGATCACATTTCAATTATAAGAAACTGCTCAAAACTGAAACTTCGTCATGCATTTTCGCTAGGGTTGGGCTTAAAGGTGGTCAAATTAGCTTGGAACATTGTGAAAGTTGGTGTGCATGCTTGTTTATCTAATGGGCATCCAAATCTATGATCAAGTTTCAATTCTTAGAAGTTGGTCAAAAGGGAAACTTCGTCATGCAGTTTCGTTAGGCTATGGCTTAAAGGAGTCAAAAATATCTCTAAACATCATGAAAGTTGGCGTGCACTCTTATCTTCCAAATGCACATCTAAATCTATGATCAAATTTTAATTCCAAGAAATTGGTGAAGAATTAAACTCCGTCATGCAGTTTCACTAAGATTGGGGTTAAAGGGGGTGAAAATAGCTCAAAACGTTGTGAAAGTTGGAGTGCACGGTTATCTATCAAACGGGCATCCAAATCTATGATCAAATTTCAATTCTGAGAAATTGTTTAGAAGTGAAACTTCGTCATGCATTTTTGCTAGATTTGGGCTCGAAGGGGTCCAAATAGCTCAGGCCATTGCAAAACTTGGCGTGCACGTTTTTATATCAAACAAGCATCCAAATCTATGATCAAATTTCAATTCTAAGAAATTGGTCAGAAGTGAAACTCCGTCGTGCATTTTCGCTAGAGTTGGGCTCAAAGCAGTCCAAATAGCTCGAAACATTGCAAAACATTGCGTGCACATTTTATATCAAACGAGCATCCAAATCTATGATCAAATTTCAACTCCAAGAATTTGGTCAAAAGTGAAACTCCATCATTCGATTTCGCTAAGGTTTGGCTTAAAGGAGGGGAAAATAGCTCTGAACATCACGAAATTTTTCTTGCACTCTTATCTAACTAGAAATCTTGCAAAAATATGTGTGCATGCTTATCTACCAAATGGGCATATCGACGCTTTCGCTAAGGTTGCACTTAAAGGGAGTGAAAATAGCTTGGAACGTTATGAAAGTTGGCGTGTACGCTTGTTTATTGAAATGGGTACCTAAATCCACTTTCAAATTTCAACTCTGAAAAAGTAGAAAAAAGTGCATATTTTCAACCTTGGTTTGACCATCCTTTATTAAGGGCCAAAATAGCTCCAAATCTCATAAAAATAGGTGTCAATGCCTATATTTGAAATGGGTATCTAAATCTACTTTAAAATTTGAATTTTGAGAAGTTGGAAATAATGCAACGTTTTAGGCCTTGGTTTGATGAAGTTTGACCGATGTCCAAAATGGCTCGCAATCCCCAAAACATATACATGTATGCTTTATCTACCAAATGGATACCTAAATACAGTTTCAAATTTCAATTTCGAGAAAGTCAAGAAAAGTGCATTTCTTAGAACTTCGTTTGACCAACCTTAACTAAGGGCTGAAATAACCCGAAATCTCACAAAAATATGTGTGCACACTTATCTCTTAAATGGGTATCTAAATATACTTTTACATTTGATTTCTAAGAAATTTGAAAAAAGTACAAGATTTTAGGCTTTGGTTTGACCAAGTTTGACTAAGGTCCGAAATAGCTCGAAATCCCCTCAGAGTTTGTATGCATGGTTATCTCTCAAATGGGTATCTAAATTCTCTTTCAAATTTCAATTATGAGAAAGTAGGAAAAATATGATCTCTTAGAGCTTTGCTTGACCAGCCTTGAATAACGTCTAAAATAGCTTCAAACATTGTGAAAGTTGGCATGCACTCTTATCTACCAAATGCGGGGATAAATCTACGATCAAATTTTAATTATGAGAAATTGGTAAAAAGTGAAACTCCCTTGTGTTGTTTTGATAAAGTTGGGCTTAAAGCGGGTGAAAATATTTCACAACGTTGTGAATGTTCATGTGCAAGCTTGTCTATCAAACAAACATCCAAATCTATGAGCAAATTTCAATTTTGATAAACTGCTCAAAAGTGAAACTCTATCGTGCGGTTTCACTACGGTTGGGCTTAAAAGAGGTAAAAAATAATAGCTCGAAACGTTGCAAAATTTGGCGTGCATGATTGTTTATCCAATGGGAATCCAAATCTATGATCAAATTTCCATTCTAAGAGCTACGTCAAAAGTGAAACTCTATTGTACATTTTTGTTAGGGTTTGGCTTAAAGGAGATGAAAGTAACTCTGAACATCGTGAAAGTTGGTGTGCACACTTATCATCCAAATGTGCATCAAAAGATATGATCAAATTTTAATTCCAAGAAATTTGTAAAAAGTAAAACTTTGTTGTGCGGTTTTTCAAGGGTTGGGGTTAAAGGGGGTGAAAATAGCTCGGAACGTCGCGAAAGCTAGAGTGCACGCTTGTCTATCAAATGGGCATCCAAATCTCTGATCAAATTTCAATTGGCATGCACTCTTCTCTAGAAATGGGCATCTAAATCTATGATCATATTTCAATTCTAAGAAATTGGTCAAAAGAGAAAATTTATCATGCTAAGGTTACACTTAAAGGGAGTGAAATAGCTCAGAACTTCACGAAATTTAGCGTGTAAATTTAAATGGGCATCCAAATCTATGATCAAATTTCAATTATGAGAAATTGGTGAGAAGTGAAACTCCGTGCAGCACTTTTGCTAAAGTTGGGCTCAAAGGGGTCTAAATAGCTCAAAACATTGCAAAAGTTGGCGTGCACATTTTTATACGAAACAGGCATCCAAATCTATGATCAAATTTCAACTCCAAGAATTTGGTCAAAAGTGAAATTCCATCATTCGATTTCGCTTAAAGGAGGGGAAAATAGCTCTGAAAATCAAGAAAATTTTCATGCACTCTTATCTAACTAGAAATATTACAAAAATATGTGTGCATGCTTATCTACCAAATGGGCATATCGGCGCTTTCGATAAGGTTGCACTTAAAGGGAGTGAAAATAGCTCGGAACGTTACGAAAGTAGGCATGTACACTTGTTTATTGAAATAGGTACCTAAATCCACTTTCAAATTTCAATTCTGAAAAAGTCGACAAAAGTGCGTATTTTCAACCTTGGTTTGACCATCCTTGATTAAGGGCCAAAATAGCTCCAAATATCATAAAAATAGGTGTCAATGCCTATATTTGAAATGGGTATCTAAATATACTTTAAAATTTGAATTTTGAGTAATTGGAAATAATGGAACATTTTAGGCCTTGGTTTGACGAAGTTTGAACGATGTCCAAAATGGCTCACAATCCCCAAAAAATATACATGTGTGATTTATCTACCAAATGGATGTCTAAATATAGTTTCAAATTTCAATTTTGCGAAAGTCAAGAAAAGTGTATTTCTTGGAACTTCGTTTGACCAACCTTAACTAAGGGCTGAAATAACCCGAAATATCACAAAAATAGGTGTGCACGCTTATCTCTTAAATGGTTATCTAAATATACTTTTACATTTGATTTCTAAGAAATTGGAAAAAAGTGCAAGCTTTTAGGCCTTGGTTTGACCAAGTTTGACTAAGGTCCAAAATAGCTCGAAATCCCCGCAGAGTTTGTATGCATGGTTATCTCTCATATTGGTATCTAAATTCTCTTTCAAATTTCAATTATGAGAAAGTTGGAAAAATATGATCTCATAGACCTTTGCTTGACCAGCCTTGAATAACGACCAAAATAGCTCCGAACATCATGAAAGTTGGCATGCACTCTTATCTACCAAATGCACAGATAAATCTATGATCAAATTTTAATTTTGAGAAATTGGTCAAAAGTGAAACTCCGTTCTGTTGTTTTGCTAAGGTTCGACTTAAAGCAAGTGAAAATATTTCTCAACGTTGTGAAATTTCATGTGCAAGCTTGTCTATCAAATGGACATCCAAATCTATGAGCAAATTTCAATTCTGAGAAACTACTCAAAAGTGAAACTTGTCTTGCGGTTTCACTACGGTTGGGCTTAAAAGTGGTCAAAATAATAGCTCGAAACGTTGCAAAATTTGGCGTGCATGATTGTTTGTCCAATGGGCATCCAAATCTATTATCAAGTTTCCATTCTAAGAAGTACGTCAAAAGTGAAACTCCATCAAAAGATATGATCAAATTTCAATTGCGAGAAAATTGTCAAAAGTGCATTTTTGCTAGAGTTTGGCTTAAAGTGGTTCCAAATAGCTTGAAGCATTGCAAAATTTGGCATGCACGCTTGTATACCAAACGGGCATCCAAATCTATGATCAAATTTCAATTCATGGAATTTGGTCAAAAGTGAAACTCCGTCATGCGGTTTCGCTAAGGTTTGGCTTAAAGGAGGGAAAAAGAGCTCTGAACATCACTACATTTGGCATACACTCTTATCTACCAAATCAGCATCTAAATCTATGATCATATTTCAATTCTAATAAATTAATCAAACGAGAAACTTTATCGTGCTAAGGTTGCACTTAAAGGGAGTGAAATAGCTCGGAACATCGCGAAAGTTAACATGTATGCTTGTTTATTGAAATGGGTACCTAAATCCACTTTCAAATTTCACTTCTGAAAAAGTCAACAAAAGTGCATCTTTTCAACTTTTGTTTGAACATCCTTGAATGAGGGCCAAAATAGCTCCAAATCTCATAAAAATAGGCGTCCATGCCTATCTTTGAAATGGGTATCTAAATCTACTTTAAAATTTGAATTTTCAGAAAATGGAAAAAATGCAATGTTTTAGGCCTTGGTTTGACAAAGTTTGACCGAGGTCCAAAATGGCTTGCAATCCCAAAGAAATATACATGTAGGGAGTATCTCTCAAATGGGTACCTAAATACAGTTTCAAATTTCAATTTCAAGAAAGTCAAGAAAAGTGCATTTCTTAGAACTTGGTTTGACCAACCTTAACTAAGTGCCGAAATAAGTTGAAATTCGCAAAAATATGTGGGCCTCTTAAATGGGTATCTAAATCTACTTTTAAATTTGATTTCTAAGAAATTGGAAAAAAGTGATACCTTTTAGGCCTTGGTTTGACCAAGTTTGACCAAGGTCCAAAATAGCTCAAAATCCCCTGAAAGTGTGTATGCATGGTTATCTCTCAAATGGGTACCTAAATTCTCTTTCAAATTTCAATTACAAGAAAGTTGGAAAAATAGCATCTCTTAGACCTTTGCTTGACCAACCTTGAATAATGACCAAAATAACTTCGAGCATCATGAAAGTTGGTGTGCACTGTTATCTACCAAATGCTAAGACCAATATAGATCCATTTTAACTATGGCTCTACCAAGTGTCGAGAGGGATCGAGTTCTCTTAATATGCCAACTCTTTTTAATTTACAAAAATGTCTAATAAGTATTCCTACTTCGGAGGGAAATGGTCTACTTTCTTAAGTAATTTCAAAATAGGTAAATATAAGTAGAAGAATGGTGTGAGTAACATTAATAATTATTTAATCAAACAGTTTTTCAAAAATTGCTTTACGTGTCTCTCTTTAAAACTAATAATGAATTTCAAGAGTAGTTAATGAGTAAACTAATCCATATAAAATTATAAAACTTAGATTTTGAGAATAAATTGGAAATTGAAAATCATTTTACCATCAAATGAATATTTTAAACATTTATCCAAATGTTTTTGAGAAATGACTTGTTTTTCTTTATAATTAAAAATGAACATTTACATGTTAGGGTTAACCTTGGCTTGGGAATGAACAAGGATGTAAGTGGTTTAAAGTACATGGTTTAAGTGGCCCATGGTTTCTTGCCAGTTGTATTTTGTCAAAGTGAGCACGAGACATGATCTTAGCCTTGGCCGACCAATTTGTTTTTTCCCTAATAGGTTTTATTAAATTTTATATGTTCTTGGTTTTATAATTTCCTTTTACTAAAGTCAATTGAATTTTACTACTCAGTTTGTAAGATTGTGAGCATTAGCCTAATATGGTTGTATATTTATGAGTATAATATTTTTAATGTTTTATTCTTTTAATTATAAGCCAACACGTTATAAGTTTTTTTTTTACTTTTTATTATTATTAATTTTATCAAGCCGACATGTGCCACGTCAGCGTTACAGACGAGAAACATTCACCTATCCAGTTGAGTTGTAGAAAGCGCCTCTTGGCGCAATAGATCTACGATCAAATTTTAATTATGAGAAATTAGGCAAAAGCGAAACTCTGTTGTATGGTTTTGCCGAGGTTGGGATTAAAAGGGGTGAAATATTTTGGACCGTCTCGAAATTTCATGTGCACGCTTTTCTATCAAATGGGAATTCAAATCTATGATAAAATTTCAATTATAAGAAACTGCTCAAAAGTGAAATTTCATCATGCGTTTTCGCCAGGGTTGGGCTTAAAAGGTGGTCAAAATAGCTTGGAACGTTGTGAAAGTTGGTGTGCATGTTTTTTTATCAATTGGGCATCCAAACATATGATCACGTTTCAATTCTTAGAAGTTTGTCAAAAGCGAAACTCCATCATGCAGTTTTGTGAGGGTTTGGCTTAAAGGGGTCAAAAATAACTCTAAACATCATGAAAGTTGGTGTGCACTCTTATCTTCCAAATGCGCATCTAAGATTGGGGTTAAAGGGGGTGAAATTAGCTCAAAACATTGTGACCTTTGGAGTGCATGGTTATCAATCAAACGGGCATCCAAATCTCTGATCAAATATCAATTCTTAGAAATTAGTCAGAAGTGAAACTTCGTCGTGCATTTTCACTAGAGTTGGGATCGAAGGGGTCCAAATAGCTTGGACCATTGCAAAAGTTGGTGTGCACATTTTTATATCAAACGGACATCCAAATTCTAAGAAAATTCTCAAAAGTGAAACTCCGTTGTGCGCTTTCAACAGCGTTGGGCTTAAAGGGGGTCAAAATAACTCGAAACGCCATGAAAGTTGGCGTGCATGCTCGTCTATCCAATATGCATCCAAGCCTATGATCAAGTTTCAATTCTGAGAATTTGGTCAAAGCTGAGACTCCATCATGCATTTTTTTTAGGGTTTGGCTTAAATATGCCGAAAATAGCTTTGAACATCGTCAAAGTTGGCAAGCACCCTTATCTTCCAAATATGCATTTAAATCTATGATTAAACTTTAATTCGAAGAAATTGGTTAAAAGTAAAACTCTGTTGTGCGGTTTCGCCAAGGTTGGGGTTAAAGGGGGTGAACATAGCTCGGAGTGTCGCGAAATTTGGAGTGCACGCTTCTCTATCAAATGGGCATCCAAATCTATGATCAAATTTCAATTCCAAAAAATTGGTCAGAATTGAAACTCCGTCGTGCATTTTCGCTAGAGTTGGGCTCAAAGGGGTCCAAATAGCTCGGAACATTGCAAAAGTTGGCATGCATGTTTTTATATCAAATGGGCATCCAAATCTATGATCAAATTTCAACTCCAAGAATTTCGTCAAAATTGAAACTCCATCATTCGATTTCGCTAAGGTTTGGCTTAAAGGAGGCGAAAATAGATCTGAACATCACGAAATTTTTCATGCACTCTTATCTAACTAGAAATCTCACAAAAATATGTGTGCACGCTAATCTACCAAATGGGCATATCTGTTCTTTCGATAAGGTTACACTTAAAGGGAGTGAAAATGGCTCGGAACGTTATGAAAGTTGGCATGTACGCTTGTTTATTGAAATGGGTACCTAAATCCACTTTCAAATTTCAATTCTAAAAAAGTTGACAGAAGTGCATATTTTCAACCTTGGTTTGACCATCCTTGATTGAGGGCCAAAATAGTTCCAAATCTCATAAAAATAGGTGTCAATGCCTATATTTGAAATGGGTATCTAAATCTACTTTAAAATTTGAATTTTCAGAAATTAGAAATAATGCAACGTTTTAGGCCTTGGTTTGACGAGCTTGACCGATGTCCAAAATGGCTCGCAATCCCCAAAAAATATACATGTATGCTTTATCTATTAAATGGATACCTAAATACAGTTTAAAATTTCAATTTCGAGAAATTTAAGAAAAGTGGATTTCTTAGAACTTCGTTTGACCAACCTTAACTAAGGGCTGAAATAACCTGAAATCTCACAAAAATATGTGTCGATGAATATCTCTTAAATGGGTATCTAAATATACTTTTACATTTGATTTCTAAGAAATTGGAAAAAAGTACAAGATTTTAGGCCTTGGTTTGACCAAGTTTGACTAAGGTCCAAATAAGCTCAAAATCCCCTCAGAGTTTGAATGCATGGTTATCTCTCAAATGGGTATCTAAATTCTCTTTGAAATTTCAATTATGATAAAGTTAGAAAAATATGATCTCTTAGACCTTTGCTTGACCAGCCTTAAATAATGACCAAAATAGCTCCGAACATCGTGTAAGTTGGGTTGCACTCTTATCTACCAAATGCACAGATAAATCTATGATCCAAGTTTAATTCTGAGAAATTGGTCAAAAGTGAAACTCCCTTGTGTTGTTTTGCCAAGGTTGGGCTTAAAGCTGGTGAAAATATTTCACAACGTCGTGAAATTTCATGTGCAAGCTTGACATATCAAATGGACATCCAAATTTATGAGCAAATTTCAATTCTGAGAATCTGGTCAAAAGTGAAACTCTGTCGTGCGGTTTCACTATGGTTGGGCTTAGAAGGGGTCAAAATAATAGCTTGAAACGTTGCAAACTTTGGCATGCATGATTGTTTATCCAATGGGCATCCAAATCTATAATCAAGTTTCCATTCTAAGAAGTACGTCAAAAGTGAAACTCCATCGTATAGTTTTGTTCTGGTTTGGCTGAAAGGAGCTGAAAATAACTATGAACATCGTGAAAGTTGGCGTGCAGACTTATCATCCAAATGCACATCAAAAGATATGATCAAATTTTAATTCCGAGACATTTGTAAAAAGTGAAACTCCATCGCGTAATTTTGCAAAGGTTGTGGTTAAATGGGGTGAAAATAGCTTGGGACATCACGAAAGTTGGATTGCATGCTTGTCTATCAAATGGGCATCCAAATCTATGATCAAATTTCAATTGCAAGAAAATTGTTAGAAGTGAAACTTCGTCGTGCATTTTTGCTAGAGTTTGGCTTAAAGCGGGTCCAAATAACTCGAAACATTGCAAAATTTGGTGTGCACACTTGTATATCAACTGGGCATCCAAATCTATGATCAAATTTCAAGTCTGGGAATTTGGTCAAAAGTGAAACTCCGTCATGCCGTTTCACTAAGGTTTGGCTTAAAGCGGGGAAAAAGAGCTCTGAACATCACTAAATTTGGCATGCACTCTTATCTACCAAATCGGCATCTAAATCTATGATCATATTTCAATTCTGAGAAATTGGTCAAAAGAGAAACTTTATCATGCTAAGGTTGCACTTAAAGGAAGTGAAATAGCTCAGAACGTCACGAAAGTTAGTGTGTATGCTTGTTTATTGAAATGGGTACCTAATTCCACTTTCAAATTTCACTTCTAAAAAAGTCAACAAAAGTGCATCTTTTCAAATTTTGTTTGAGCATCCTTGAATGAGGGCCAAAATAGCTCCAAATCTCATAAAAATAGGTGTCCATGCCTATCTTTGAAATGGGTATCTAAATCTACTTTACAATTTGAATTTTCAGAAAATGGAAAAAATGCAACGTTTTAGGCCTTGGTTTGACGAAGTTTGATCGAGTTCCAAAATGGCTCGCAATCCCAAAAAAATCTATATGTAGGGATTATCTCTCAAATGGGTACCTAAATACAGTTTCAAATTTCAATTTCGAGAAAGTCAACAAAAGTGCATTTCTTAGAACTTGGTTTGACTAACCTTAACTAAGTGCCAAAATAACTCAAAATTCACAAAAATATGTGTGCCTCTTAAATGGGTATCTAAATCTACTTTTAAATTTGATTTCTAAGAAATTGGAAAAAAGTGAAACATTTTAGGCCTTGGTTTGACGAAGTTTGACCAAGGTCCAAAATAGCTCGAAATCCCCTTAAAGTGTCTATGCATGGTTATCTCTCAAATGGGTACCTAAATTCTCTTTCAAATTTCAATTACAAAAAAGTCGAAAAAAATAGTATCTCTTAGACCTTTGCTTAACCAACCTTGAATAACAACCAAAATAACTTCAAACATCGTAAAGGTTGGTGTGCACTGCTATCTACCAAATGCTAAGACTAGTATAGATCCATTTTAACTATGGCTCTACCAAGCGCTGAGAGAGATCCAGTTCTCTTGATATGCCAACTCTTTTTAATTTACAAAAATGTCTAATAAGTATTCCTACTTGAGAGGGAAATGGTCCACTTGCTTAAGTAATTTCAAAATAGGTAAATATCAATAGAAAAATGAGGTGAGTAACATTAATAATTATTTAATCAAATAGTTTTCCAAAATTTGCTTTACTTGTCTCTCTTTAAAACTAATAATGAATGTCAAGAGTAGTTAATGAGTAAACTAATCCATGTAAAATTTTAAAACTTAGATTTCGAGAATAAATTGGAATTTGAAAATCATTTTACCATCAAATGAATATTTTAAACATTTATCCAAATGTTTTTGAGAAATGACTTGTTTTTCTTTATAATTAAAAATGAACATTTACATGTTAGGGTTAGCCTTGACTTGGGAATACGCAGGGATGTAAGTGATTTAAAGCACATGGTTTAAGTGGCACATGGTTTCTTGCTAGTTGTATTTTGCCAAAGTGAGCACGAGACATGATCTTAGCCTTGGCCGACCAATAATAAATCTATTATTGAAGTTTTTTTTTTCCCTACTAGATTTTATTAAATTTTATATGTTCTTGGTTTTATAATTCCTTTTACTAAAGTCAATTGAATTTTACTACTCAATTTGTAAAATTGTGAGCATTGCCCTAATATGGTTGTATATTTATGAGTATAATATTTTTATTTTTTATTTTTTTAATTATAAGCCAAAATGTTATAATTTTTTTTTTACTTTTTATTATTAATTTTTATTGAGATGACATGTGCAATGTTAGCATTATAGACGGGACACATCTCACCTACCCATTTGAGTTGTAAAAAGCGCCACTCGGCGCAATAAATCTACGATCAAATTTTAATTCTGAAAAATTAGTCAAAAGTGAAACTCTGTTGTATGGTTTTGCTGAGGTTGGGATTAAAGGGGGTGAAATATTTTGGAACGTCTTGAAATTTTGGTGTGCACACTTTTCTATCAAATGGGTATTCAAATCTATGATCAAATTTCAATTATAAGAAACTGCACAAAAGTGAAACTTCGTCATGCGTTTTCACTGGAGTTGGGCTTAAAGGTGGTCAAAATAGCTTGGAACATTGCAAAAGTTGGCGTGCATGCTTATTTATCTAATGGGCATCCAAATCTATGATCAAGTTTCAATTCTTAGAAGTTGGTCAAAAGCAAAACTCCATCGTGCGGTTTTGTTAGGGTTTGGCTTAAAGGAGTCGAAAATAACTCTAAACATCATGAAAGTTGGCGTGCACTCTTATCATCCAAATGCACATCTAAATCTATGATCAAATTTTAATTCCGAGAAATTGGTCAAGAGTGAAACTCCGTCATCCAGTTTCGCCAAGATTTGGGTTAAAGGGGGTGAAAATAGCTCAAAACGTCACGAAAGTTGGACTGCATGGTTATCTATCAAACAGACATCCAAATCTATGATCAAATTTCAATTCTGAGAAATTGTTCATAAGTGAAACTCCGTCGTGCATTTTCGCTAGAGTTGGAGTCGAAGGGGTCCAAATTGCTCGGACCATTGCAAAAGTTGGCGTGCATGTTTTTATATCAAACGGGCATCCAAATCTATGATCAAATTTCAAGTTCGAGAATTTGGTCAAAAGTGAAACTCCATCATTCGATTTCGCTAAGGTTTGGCATAAAGGAGGGGAAAATAGATCTTAGAAATTGGAAACAAATGCAACCTTTTAGGCCTTGGTTTCACCAAGTTAGCCTAAGGTCCAAAATAGCTCGAAATCCCCTGAAATTTTGTATGCATGGTTATCTCTCAAATGGGTACCTAAATTCTCTTTCATATTTCAATTACAAAAAAGCCGAAAAAATAACATCTCTTAGACCTTTACTTAACCAACCTTGAATAATGACCAAAATAACTCTGAACATCATGAAAGTTAGCATGCACTCTTATCTACCAAATGTGCCGATAAATCTATGATTAAATTTTAATTTTGAGAAATTACTCAGACGTGAAACTCCGTTGTGCATTTTTGCTAAGGTTGGGCTTAAAGGGGGTGAAAATATTTTTGAATGTCTCAAAAGTTTTCATGCACACTTGTTCATCAAATGGGCATCTGAATTTATGATCAAATTTAAATTCTAAGAAACTGCTCAAAAGTGAAACTTCGTCGTGTGGTTTCGACAGCGTTGGGCTTAAAGGCGGTCAAAATAGCTTGAAACGTCGCGAAAGTTTCAATTCTGAGAATTTGGTCAAAGATAAGACTCCATCGTGCAGTTTTGTTAGGGTTTGTCTTAAAGATGCCAAAAATAGATCTCAACATCGTCAAAGTTGGCATTCACTCTTATCTTCGAAATGTGCATTTAAATCTATGATTAAATTTTAATTCCAAGAAATTGGTTAAAAGTGAAACTCCATTGTGCGATTTCGTGAAGGTTGGGGTTAAAGGGGGTGAAAATAGCTTGGAGTGTCATGAAATTTGGACTGCACACTTCTCCATCAAATGGGCATCCAAATCTATGATAAAATTTCAATGCCGAGAAATTGGTTAGAAGTGAAACTCCGTCGCGCATTTTCGGTAGAGTTGGGCTTAAAGGGGTCCAAATAGCTCGGAACATTGCAAAAGTTGGCATGCACGTTTTTATATCAAACGGGTAGCCAAATATATTATCAAATTTCAACTCCGAGAATTTGGTTAAAAGTGAAACTCCATCATTCGATTTCGCAAAGGTTTGGCTTAAAGGAGGGGAAAATAGCTCTAAACATCACGAAATTTTTCATGCTCTCTTATCTAACTAGAAATCTCGCAAAAATATGTGTGCACACTTATCTACCAAATGGGAATATCGACGCTTTCACTAAGGTTGCACTTAAAGGTAGTGAAAATAGCTTAGAACATTACGAAAGTTGGCATGTACGCTTATTTATTGAAATGGTTACCTAAATCCACATTCAAATTTCAATTCTGAAAAAGTCAACAAAAGTGCATATTTTCAATCTTGGTTTGACCATCCTTGATTAAGGGCCCAAATAGCTCCAAATATCATAAAAATAGGTGTCAATTCCTATATTTGAAATGGGTATCTAAATCTACTTTAAAATTTGAATTTTGAGAAAATTGGAAATTTGAATTTATCTACCAAATGCATAGATAAATATATGATCAAATTTTAATTCTGAGAAATTGGTCAAAAGTGAAACTCCCTTGTGTTGTTTTTCTAAGGTTGGGCTTAAAGCGGGTGAAAATATTTCGCAACGTCGTGAAATTTCATGTGCAAGATTGTCTATCAAATGGACATCCAAATCTATGAGAAAATTTCAATTCTGAGAAACTGCTCAAAAGTGAAACTCTGTCGTGTAGTTTCACTAGGGTTCGGCTTAAAAGGGGTCAAAATAATAGCTCGAAACATTGCAAAATTTGGCGTGGATGATTGTTTATCCAATGGGCCTCCAAATCTATGATTAATTTTCCATTGTAAGAAGTACGTCAAAAGTGAAACTCCATCGTACACTTTTGTTACGGTTTGGCTTAAAGGAGCTGAAAATAACTCTGAAATACATGAAAGTTGGCGTGCAGATCATCCAAATGTGCATCAAAAGATATGACCAAATTTTAATTCCGAGAAATTTGTAAAAATTGAAACACTATCGTGTGGTTAAATGGGGTAAAAATAGCTCGGAATGTCACAAAAGTTGGATTGCACGCTTGTCTATCAAACGGGCATCCAAATCTATGATCAAATTTCAATTGCGAGAAAATTGTCAAAAGTGAAACTTCGTCGTGCATTTTCACTAGAGTTCGGCTTAAAGCGGCTCCAAATAGCTCGAAACATTGCAAAATTTGGCATGCATGCTTGCATATCAAACGGGCATCCAAATCTATGATCAAATTTCAATTCTGGGAATTTGGTCAAAAGTGAAACTCCGTCATGTGGTTTCGGTAAGGTTTGGCTTAAAGGAGGGAAAAAGAGCTCTGAACATCGCTAAATTTGGCATGGTGTCTTATATACCAAATGGGCATCTAAATCTATGATCATATTTCAATTCTAATAAATTGTCCAAAAGAGAAACTTTATCGTGCTAAGGTTACACTTAAAGGGAGTGAAATAGCTCGGAACGTCACGAAAGTTAGCGTGTACGCTTTTTTATTGAAATGGGTACCTAAATCCACTTTCAAATTTCACTTCTGGAAAAGTCAACAAAAGTGCATCTTTTCAACTTTTATTTGAGCATCCTTAAATGCGAGCCAAAATATCTCCAAATCTCATAAAAATAGGTGTCCATTCTTATCTTTGAAATGGGTATCTAAATCTACTTTAAAATTTCAACTTTCAGAAAATCGAAATAATGCAATGTTTTAGGCCTTGGTTTGACGAAGTTTGATCGAGGTCCAAAATGGTTCGCAATCCCAAAAAAATCTACATGTAGGGATTATCTCTCAAATGGGTACCTAAATACAGTTTCAAATTTCAATTTTGAGAAAGTCAAGAAAGGTCCAAAATAGCTCGAAATCCCCAGAAGGTGTGTATGCATGGTTATCTCTCAAATGGGTACCTAAATTCTCTTTCAAATTTCAATTACAAGAAAGTCAGAAAAATAGCATCTCTTAGACCTTTTCTTGACCAACCTTGAGTAACGACCAAAATAACTTTGAACATCATGAAAGTTGGTGTGCACTGTTATCTACCAAATGCTAAGATAAATCTACGATAAAATTTTAATTCTGAGAAATTAGTGAAAAGTTAAACTCGATTGTATGGTTTTGCTGAGGTTGGGATTAAAGGGAGTGAAATGTTTTGGAACGCCTCAAAATTTCGCGTGCACACTTGTCTATCAAATGGGCATTCGAATCTATGATCAAATTTCAATTATAAGAAACTGCTCAAAAGTGAAACTTCGTCATGCGTTTTCACTAGGGTTGCGCTTAAAGGTGGTCAAAATAGCTTGGAACGTTGTGAAAGTTAGCGTGCATGCTTTTTTATCTAATGGGAATCCAAATCTATGATCAAGTTTCAATTCTCAGAAGTTGGTCAAAAGTGAAACTCCATCGTGCGGTTTTGTTAGGGTTTGGCTTAAAGGAGTCAAACATAACTCTGAACATCATGAAAGTTGGAGTGCACTCTTATCTTCCAAATAAATGCATATCTAAATCTATCAACAAATTTTAATTCCGAGAAATTGGTCAAGAGTGAAACTCCGTCATGCCGTTTTGCTAGGGTTGGGCGTAAAGGTGGTCTAAATAGCTTGGAATGTTGTGAAAGTTGGCGTACATGCTTATTTATCTAATGGGAATCCAAATCTATGATCAAGTTTCAATTCTTAGAAGTTGTTCAAAAGTGAAACTCCATCGTGCAGTTTTGTTAGGGTTTGGCTTAAAGCAGTCGAAAATAACTCTGAACATCATGAAAATTGGTGTGCACGCTTATCTTCCAAATGCACATCTAAATCTATGATCAAATTTTAATTCCAAGAAGTTGGTCAGGAGTGAAATTCCATCATGCGGTTTTGCTAAGATTAGGGTTAAAGCGGGTGAAAATAGCTCAAACCGTCACGAAAGTTGGAGTGCACGCTTATCTATTAAACATGCATCCAAACCTATGATCAAATTTCAATTCTGACAAATTGATCAGAAGTGAAACTCCGTCATGCTTTTTCGCTAGTGTTGGGCTCAAAGGGGTCCAAATAGCTTAGACCATTGCAAAAGTTGCCGTCCACATTTTTATACCAAACAGGCATCAAAATCTATGATCAAGTTTTACCAAGTTTGACCAAGTTCCAAAATAGCTCGAAATCCCCTGAAAGTGTGTATGCATGGTTATCTCTCAAATGGGTACCTAAATTCTCTTTCAAATTTCAATTATAGGAAAGTTAGAAAAATAGCATCTCTTAGATCGTTGCTTAACCAACCTTGAATAACGGCCAAAATAACTTCGAACATCGTGAAAGTTGTTGTGCACTGTTATCTACCAAATGCTAAGATAAATCTACGATCAAATTTTAATTCTTAGAAATTAGTCAAAAGTGAAACTCTGTTGTATGGTTTTGCTGAGGTTGGGATTAAAGGGGGTGAAATATTTTGAAACGTCTCGAAATTTCGCGTCCATGTCTATCAAATGGGCATTCAAATCTATGATCAAATTTCAATTATAAGAAACTACTCAAAAGTGAAACTTCGTCATGCGTTTTCGCTAGTGTTGGTCATAAAGGTGGTCAAAATAGCTTGGAACGTTGCAAAAGTTGGCATTCATTCTTGTTTATCTGATTGGAATCGAAATCTATGATCATGTTTCAATTCTTAGAAGTTGGTCAAAAGGGAAACTCCATCATGTGGTTTTGTTAGGGTTTGGCTTAAAGCAGTCGAAAATAACTCTAAACATCATGAAAGTTGGTGTGCACTCTTATCTTCCAAATGCACATCTAAATCTATGATCAAGTTTTAATTCCAAGAAATTGGTCAAGAGTGAAACTCTGTCATGCGGTTTCGCTAAGATTGGGGTTAAAGGGGGTGAAAATAGCTCAAAACGTCGCAAAAGTTGGAGTGGATGGTTATCAATCAATCGAGTATCCAAATCTATTATCAAATTTCAATTCTGAGAAATTGGTCAGAAGCGAAACTCCATCGTGCATTTTTGCTAGATTTGGCCTCAAAGGGGTCCAAATAGCTCGGACCATTGCAAAAGTTGGCTTGCATGTTTTTATATCAAACGGTTATCCAAATCTATGATCAAATTTCAACTCCGAGAATTTGGTCAAAAGTGAAACTCCATCATTCGATTTCGCTAAGGTTTGGCTTAAAGGAGGGGAAAATGGCTCTGAGAAATTGGAAACAAATGCAACCTTTTAGGCCTTGGTTTCACCAAGTTTTCCTAAGGTCCAAAATTTCTCGAAATCCCCTGAAACTTTGTATGCATGGTTGTCTCTCAAATGGGTACCTAAATTCTCTATCAAATTTCAATTACAAGAAAGCCAAAAAAATAACATCTCTTAGACCTTTACTTGACCAACCTTGAATAATGACCAAAATAGCTCCGAACATCATGAAAGTTAGCATGCACTCTTATCTACCAAAAGCGCCGATAAATCTATGATAAAATTTTAATTTTGAGAAATTAGTCAAACGTGAAACTCCGTTGTGCAGTTTTGCTAAGGTTGAGCTTAAAAAGGGTACAAATATTTTGGAATGTCTCAAAACTTTGCATGCATACTTGTTCATCAAATGGGCATCCAAATTTATGATCAAATTTAAATTCTAAGAAACTTCTCAAAAGTGAAACTTCATCCTGCGGTTTCAACAAGGTTCGGAGTAAAGGGGGTCAAAATAGCTCAGAACATCGTGAAAGTTGGCGTGCATGCTTGTCTATCCAATATGCATCCAAACCTATGATCAAGTTTCAATTCTGAGAATTTGGTCAAAGCTAAGACTCCATCGTGTAGTTTTGTTAGGGTTTGGCTTAAAGATGCCGAAAATAGCTCTTAACATCGTGCAAGTTGGCATGCACTCTTATCTTCCAAATGTGCATTTAAAACTATGATTAAATTTTAATTCCAAGAAATTGGTAAAAAGAGAAACTGCGTTGTGCGGTTTCACTAAGGTTGGGGTTAAAGGGGGTGAAAATAGCTCAGAGTGTCACGAAAGTTGGAGTGCACGCTTCTCTATCAAATGGGCATCCAAATCTATGATCAAATCTCAATTCTGATAAATTGGTCAGAAGTGAAACTCCATGGTGCATTTTCACTAGAGTTGGGCTCAAAGGGGTACAAATAGCTCAAAACATTGCAAAATTTGGCGTGCACATTTTTATATCAAATGGGCATCCAAATCTATGATCAAATGTCAACGCTAAGAATTTGGTCAAAAGTAAAACTCCATCATTCGATTTCGCTTAAAGGAGGAGAAAATAGCTCTGAACATGACGAAATTTTTCATGCACTCGTATCTAACTGGAAATCTCACAAAAATATGTGTGCACGCTTAACTACCAAATAGGCATATCAGCGCTTTCACTAAGGTTGCACTTAAAGGGAGTGAAAATAGCTCGAAACGTTACAAAATCTGGCATGTACGCTTATTTATTGAAATGGGTACCTAAATTCACTTTCAAATTTCAATTCTGAAAAAGTCAACAAAAGTGCATATTTTCAACCTTGGTTTGACCATCCTTGATTAAGGGCCAAAATAGCTCCAAATCTCATAAAAATAGGTGTCAATGTGTATATTTGAAATGGGTATCTAAATCTACTTTAAAATTTGAATTTTTAGAAATTTGAAATAATGCAACGTTTTAGGCCTTGGTTTGACGGAGTTTGACCGATGTCTAAAATGGCTCGCAATCCCCAAAAAATATACATGTATGCTTTATCTACCAAATGGACACCTAAATACAGTTTCAAATTTCAATTTCGAGAAAGTCAAGAAAAGTGCATTTCTTAGAACTTCGTTTGACCAACCTTAACTAAGGGCTGAAATAACTCGAAATCTCAAAAAAATGTGAGTGTGTGCTTATCTCTTAAATGGGTATGTAAATATACTTTTACATTTGATTTCTAAGAAATTGAAAAAAAAGTGCAAGCTTTTAGGCCTTGGTTTTTGACCAAGTTTGACTAAGGTCCAAAATAGCTCGAAATCCACTCAGAGTTTGTATGCATGGTTATCTCTCAAATGGGTATCTAAATTCTCTTTCAAATTTCAATTATGAGAAAGTCAAAAAAATATGATCTCTTAGACCTTTGCTTTACCATCCTTGAATAACGACCAAAATAGCTCTGAACATCGTGAAAGTTGGCATGCACTCTTATCTACCAAATGCGTAGATAAATCTACGATCCAATTTTAATTTTGAGAAATTGGTCAAAATTGGGGTGAAAATATTTTGCAACGTCATGAAAGTTCATGTGCAAGCTTGTCTATCAAATCGACATCCACATTTATGAGCAAATTTCAATTCTGAGAAACTGCTCAAAAGTGAAACTCTGTCGCATGGTTTCACTAGGGTTGGGCTTAAAAGGGGTCAAAATAATAGCTCGAAACGTTGCCAAATTTGGCGTGCATGATTGTTTATCCAATGGGCATCCAAATCTATATTCAAGTTTCTATTCTAAGAAGTACTTGACAAGTCAAACTCCATCATACAGTTTCTTTAGGGTTAGGCTTAAAGGAGCTGAAAATAACTCTGAACATCATGAAAGTTGCGCTGCACACTTATCATTCAATGCGCAGCAAAAGATATGATAAAATTTTAATTCCGTGAAATTTGTAAAAAGTGAAACTCCGTCGTGCGGTTTCACAAAGGTTGGGGTTAAAGCGGCTGAAAATAGCTCAAAACATTGTGAAAGTTGGTTTGCAAGATTGTCTATCAAATGGGCATCCAAATCTATGATCAAATTTCAATTGCGAGAAAATTGTCAAAAGTGAAACTTCATCGTGCATTTTCGCTAGAGTTCGGCTTAAAGCAGGTCCAGATAGCTTGAAACATTGCAAAATTTGGTGTGCATGCTTGTATGTCAACCGGGCATCCAAATCTATGATCAAATTTCAATTCTGGGAATTTGGTCAAAAGTGAAACTCCATCATGCGGTTTCACTGAGGTTTGGCTTAAAGGAGGGAAAAAGAGCTCTGGACATCACTAAATTTGGCATGCACTCTTATCTACCAAATGGGCATCTAAATCTATGATCATATTTCAATTCGAAGAAATTGGTCAAAAGAGAAACTTTATTGTGCGCTTTCGCAAAGGTTGCACTTAAAGGGAGTGAAATAGCTTGGAACTTCATGAAAGATAGCATGTACACTTGTTTATTTAAATGGGTACCTAAATCCACTTTCAAATTTCACTTCTTAAAAAGTTAACAAAAGTGCATCTTTTCAGCTTTTGTTTGACCATCCTTGAATGAGGGCCAAAATAGCTCCAAATCTCATAAAAATAGGTGTCCATGCGTATCTTTGAAATGGGTATCGAAATCTACTTTAAAATTTGAATTTTTAGAAAATGGAAAAAATGCAATGTTTTAGGCCTTAGTTTGACAAAGTTTGACCGAGGTCCAAAATGGCTAGCAATCCCTAAAACATCTACATGTAGGGATTATCTCTCAAATGGGTACCTATATACACTTTCAAATTTCAATTTCGAGAAAGTCAAGAAAAGTGCATTTCTTAGAATTTGGTTTGACCAACCTTAACTGAGTGCCGAATTAACTCGAAATTCACAAAAATATGTGTGCCTCTTAAATGGGTATCTAAATCTACTTTTAAATTTGATTTCTAAGAAAATGGAAAAAAGAGCAACCTTTTAGGCCTTGGTTTGACCAAGTTTGACCAAGGTCCAAAATAGCTCAAAATCCCCTAAAAGTGTGTATGCATGGTTATCTCTCAAATGGGTGCCTAAATTCTCTTTCAAATTTCAATTATAGGAAAGTCGGAAAAATAGCATCTCTTAGACCTTTACTTGACCAACCTTGAATAACGACCAAAATAGCTCTGAACATCATGAAAGTTAGCATGCACTCTTATCTACCAAATGTGTCGCTAAATCTATGATTAAATTTTAAATTTGAGAAATTAGTCAAACGTGAAACTCCATTGTACGGTTTTGCTAAGGTTGGGCTTAAAGGGGGTGAAAATATTTTGGAATGTCTCAAAATTTCGCATGCATGCTTGTTCATCAAATGGGCATCCAAATTTATGATCAAATTTAAATTCTAAGAACCTGCTCAAAAGTGAAACTCCGTCGTGCGATTTCGACAGCATTGGGCCTAAAAGGGGTCAAAATAGCTCGAAACATCGCGAAAGTTGGCGTGCATGCTTGTCTATCCAATATGCATCCAAACATATGATCAAGTTTCAATTCTGAGAATTTGGTCAAAGCTAAGACTCCATCATGTAGTTTTGTTAGGGTTTGGCTTAAAGATGCCAAAAATAGCTCTTAACATCGTGAAAGTTGGCATGCACTCTTATCTTGCAAATGTGCATTTAAATCTATGATTAAATTTTGATTCCAAGAAATTCGTTAAAAGTGAAACTGCATTGTGCGGTTTTGCCAAGGTTGGGGTTAAAGGGGGTGAAAATAGCTTGGAGTGTCGCGAAAGTTTGAGTGCACACTTCTCTATCAAATGGGCATCCAAATCTATGATCAAATTTCAATTCTGAGAAATTGGTCAAAAGTGAAACTCCATCATGCATTTTCACTAAAGTGGGCTCAAAGGGGGGTCCAAATAGCTCAGAACATTGCAAAAGTTGGCTTGCACGTTTTTATATCAAACGGTCATCCAAATATATGATCTTTTTTCAACTCCGAGAATTTGGTCAAAAGTGAAACTCCATCATTCGATTTCGCTTAAAAGGCTGACCCAAAGGCACTCTTAAAGTAGGCTGACCCAAAGGCACTCTTAAAGTGCTTTGGGGAATTTTTTATTCTAATTCACTCGCTTTCATTTAGCAGGTCTGACAGAGAAGAAAGGAAGTTGCTGTCCAAAGTGGCTTTTGGAGCGCTAAAATCCCCCCAGGGGTCTCTCTTTTGTCACATAATTTGTAATTTTTTTATATAAACTGTAAGATCTTGGTTTCAGCCTATATAAGGACCAAGAAAACTCTATTTTATCATTGCTTTTATATTGTAACCGCTGTAATAAAATCATCCCTGAATAGGCTCTTTCGAGCCCATTCCCCATCCCCCCTGGGGGGATTCGCGTCGGTGCCATTTTCGTCGTTTTCTGCTTATTTCCTTTTACTAGAATTGATCTGATTTGCAGGGTAGTATATTTGATCTTGTTGTTAATTCCATATTCGATATCTTACTTTCAAAAGTAATCATAATACTTACCCCACGATTTCCCGAGTGACCCGAAAGGGGAAAGAGATTCGTGGTAGGATTAATCAGAAAACCATATTTGTGTAGTTGTGTTATTTTCTTATCTTTTGTCTATCAGCATTTTAAAATTAACCCCTCCTTGATTCCCTGATTGAGATCCACTTGGATCAAAAGAGGTTCTTGGAGGCTTTTCTTTTAAGCAAGAACACATCTTTTAAAACTTATTAAAATTTACAAGACTCCAGTGTGTATGCTCTGCACTTGGCTGCGGTTCGTCCGATTAGTCAAGCTGTATCAAAAGCACTTGGGTGACTAGCATAATTAGGACTCACCTTCCTCAATTAACAAACCATCAGGTGAAAATCCAACACCTCGATCAAACCTTTACGGTGGCAAAATACCCAAAGGAAGCGGGAACCTACTGAAAAGTGACCTCGGGGCGCCGATCTCTGTCACACCCTAACGGGTGCGTTATGAACGCAGCCCCAGAGACTCCATTTCAGCCCACATATTCCTTGCAGGTAGCCGTATAGGCTTTGTTTTGGACATACTCCAAGTACTCTCGGGTATATCTGGAGTCCCCCTTAAGCCTAATTTAAACAACTCATACTCCAATTTTAACTTAAAACATACCAAGATGCAATCGCAAAACATTTATTCCAAACACATGCAAGCACACTGATCTCTTTTGACTCCATTATTAAGGCACTGGTCATTTTTTCTTCATATATATATTGTTTATCAGCTTTGTGCTTTCGTGTGTTATCTTCATATCTTGTCATCTTTAATTGTTTATAGTTAAAATATTCAAACTCCTAAATATCTAATTCAATTTAACATCACCCCACTAAGAATTCATCCTTAGTAACTTAATAGGGTCTACCCCCCTTGGCTTCGTTAGGAGTTGAGCCTAAACGGAGGAGTCAAGAACAAGGTGACATCCCTGACTCGAGACTTGCCCCCAAGGACACACTGAGTGGCTTGAAGATTTCTACCACGTGATCCAGGTGTGTGAAAAGGTGGCAACACTTTTTGGCGCCGTTGCCAGGGATAAATCTTTTTATTCCTGAGTATGACTTAGCTTAACTTTTTTCTAAACAACTAAAAAGATAAAAACTTTTGATTGATCTAGTCTTTAAAAAACATAAAAATTAAAACTTGATCCATCTGGCGACTGCACTGTCTAACATCCCTTCAAGAATTTCTACCCAAAGAAACCGTCAACAATTATTCAATCCTCTCCCTGATCCCGAAAGGTTTATTAGGGAAAGATTGAATAGGCAGACTTCTCATAGAAACCTTGAGGATTTAGGAGACCAATCCATCTCAGATATCCATCACATTTTTGTAGAGAGTCATGTTCACTAATCTCAAGAAATGATGGAATTTTACAAACCCCTTGAATTTTCTCAGATAGCAGGTGCTCCTCATAACATTCCGAAAGATGCTATCAAGAAGCTCCCCTAATTCGAGGGAAATAATGCTACCACTGCCAGGACTCATCTCCGAAAGTTTGAAAGGCACCTAGTCAGTTACTGTGATGATGTTGCCTCTAGCCATGAAGATATCAAAATGAAGCTCTTTGATTTATCCTTAGAGGATGATGTTGCGGAATGGTATGAAAACCTTGGTGATGATTCATATAAAACACTTAATGAATTCCTAGCAGGTTTTAAGAAGAGATGGGGGGAAAAGAAAGAACCAAGACATTTGCTTGCTGCCCTTCATAATATAAAGAAGATGGAGAGTGAAACCATGGATGAATTTAATACTAAGTTCAGGCGTGTGGTTGTGGACCTCCCTAGAGACATCAAGCCAAGTGATGCCTCCATCTTGATATATTACATCGAAGCTTTCACTGGTGATTTGAGATACCAATTAAGGGATAAAGATCCGGTCGATCTAAAAACTGCTCAAGATCTGGCCGAGAAAATAGAAAGGAATATGCAATCTTCGGGCAAGTCCAACATTCTGGGTTACACTAGGGGAAACACTTCATACAACGAAGAAAAGGGAAAATCCTTTGAATCAGAGGAAAAGACAACCTCTAAAGACCCCATGGAAAAAATAGCTAGCATGCTTGAAAAAGTGAAGACTGATCAGGAACAATTCATGAAAAAAATGCAAAATAGAATGGTCACATGGGAGAGAAATAATGGACCTAGGAATTTTCAGCCAAAACAGAATCAAGTGTATCAAAATAAGTTTCCTCAGCAAGAGCCTAGGATTCCAAACCAGTTAGACTCAACTAACCTGATAGATGAAGTAATTCCATGGTGTAGACCTTGTCATCAATTCCACCCAGAAATCACTTGTTATGTTGCGAATCATGTCATGGAACATGGACTTCCCGAGGTTAGTAATAAGGAAACAAATTCAAGCGAGCCTGATCATATATACATGGTAGGCCAGGCCTACCCTTTGTCACCATCCAAACAGTACAAGCCTGAGGATGAAACCATTACAGAATCTTATAGTGAAACTTATGATGAAAATTGTAAAATACATGATGGGACTCCTATGTGTTCTCCTTATAATGATGACAGTCTGGAAGGTCTACTACCTTGTGACCTTTTCTCTAAAGAAGATGAGTATGAAAATGAGGACAAGTATAGCTTGGAGCATGATACAAGTGACGAAGACTCCCTTATCCCCGACAAAGATGTTGATGAGGAGTCCTGGACATTCATGGAAAATCCAGTCTATGACATGAATAAAGAGGAAAATAATGAACCAGAAACTTTGGAT